>JAMPIV010006176.1:100000-272500 GCA_024509875.1 Oreohelix idahoensis | reverse complement strand
GTTCCTGGTGGAGCAAGCTGATTGGTTTCCTGCAGTTTCGTCTTTTGCTCGTACAGTCTAATTTTATTCAGTTTTCGTCCGCCATCTTGCGTGAACAAGATGGCCACGACCCACATCCGAAAAACAGGGCTTAAGTTTTTTTTCTGGCGTAACTTCTTGTAATTTATTCCGGCTCAGCAACTGTGCGTTGATTGGCTGGGCTCTCGACATAGGGATTTAACAAAGTAGTGTGTTTACACAACTCGTTCCACGACATAGCCCCATCCTTTCCTAGCTGTGACCTGTCATAGCTGAAGTGTAAACACCTGCTGTAGTTAATCATTTTGCGTCTGTCCTTCCAGAGTAATAGGGTGTCGACTTAAAAAATCCGCTTCAACATTGTCTCTTCCCGGAATGTAATTCACGGTAAAGGAATAAGGCGCCAGAAGCAGACTCCACCTTAACAATCTCGAATTTAACTTTTTAGATGCAGCCAAGAATGTTAAAGGCTGATGATCGCTTTGGACAATGAAGTGTGACCGATACAGGTAAGGGGAAAATTTGTCGATGGACCAAATAAGAGCCAAACATTCTTTCTCTATGGTCGAGTAATTCAACTCAGCTGCATTCAGCTTCCTACTGGCGTAGGCGACTGGTAAAAGTTCCTCCGGCTGGGCTTTTGATTTCTGCAAGAGAGTTGCACCAATACCTATACTGCTAGCGTCCGTCCTTAATACAAATTCCTGTGTGATATCGGGTAGCGTAAGGATTGGTTTGCTGGTGAGTTTTGCTTTTAGCTCTGTGTAAGCTTTTTCACAATCAGCATTCCATTGGATTTTGTCAGGCTGTCCTTTCTTAGTTAAGTTAGTTAATGGTGCACACAGAGAGTTAAAGTGGGGTATGTACTTCTGATAGAACCCACATAATGACACGAATGATCTCACATCTTTCTTCGTTTGAGGTCTGAGTGCCTTCTTTAACTTCTCTATATTCTTTGGGTCAGGAGACATATGACCTGTAGAAATAGTGTGACCTAAGAATTCCAACTCCTTAAAACCGATATAGCACTTGGTTGGACGTGCAGTCAATCCAGTGGCTCTCAGTCTGTCAAACAACATGGAGAGCGCTACTATATGCTCTTCAAATGTGTTTGTAGCAACAAGAATGTCATCCATAAAGTTAGTAATATGGGGATTTTGTAGAGGTTCCAACAATTTCCTCATCATGCTTGAAAAGATACTTGGAGCATTTTTCAGCCCAAAGGGTAGTACATTAAACTCGTAGTGTCCGTCTGATGTACTAAATGCCAGCATTTTCCTAACTTCTGATTTCACTGGTATTTGGTAGTATCCCTTGCTTAGATCTACCTTCGATAAATACCTAGCCTTACTCAGTGTAGAGAACAGCTGGTTGGTGTCAGGTAATGGGTCCACCTGAGATTCTGTGATCGCATATAGCTTCTTGTAGTAAATACATAACCTGTGTTCACCACTAGGCTTCCTTAATAGCACCACACTTGAGCTATAGGGAGATTCAGACTTTGAAATAATTCTCTTTTAAGAGATAGTCAATCTCATCCTTGAGTGTTTGTGCTTGCTATTGTTCAGTCCATGTCCGCAGCAATGCTTCCAGTGGACTGTGTATGGGGACGGCAATACAACAACGTTGCCAGACCCACACCTATTTCTATTGTAAGGGGCAGTATACCGAAGTGGGGCCTGTCTCCCTCAACTGTTTGGTACAGCCCTGGTTCCTACCTCCTTTGGTTCGGGTTTGTTTCTGCAGCTTTTTTAATACTGGTTGCTGACTAACCAAATTTTCCAAAGGATCCAGGCCATGGTGTTTCGACAAATATCTAGTCGGGGTGGGATGTCTCTCGTCCCCTCTCTGTACAATACGGAGAGTTGCCATGGTTACTGGTGTAACAGTAGACTTGTTGTGATTTTGTTCTCTCTTTATCACTGCATCTACCTGTTATTTTCTCTGGTGTATTTTCTTTGTGGGCCTACGTCCGCAACATTGCTTCCCTAGGTCCTGTAACTGGTCTACGCTTCCGAATGAGGTTACCTGGTTACATTCTGAACATGATTTCATATACCGACTTATGTCTTCAATTATTCCTGGCCAGTAATATCGCAATGCTATATTTTGACCAGTGGCCCCTTTTCCTCTGTGACCACTGCCTGATGTAGCATGCTCTTGCTCCATAATTTCCTCCCTGTAGAATTTTTGGCACTACCAGCTGTCCATGCCCTTTAGGACCTTTTCCAGCTTGTCTGCAGAGTAGGCCATTTTCCATATAGTAGTCTCCTCTCCCTGGGGGGGGGGGGCTATGGGCCTTTGGCAATTTGCCAAAACAAGGCTTCAATGTGCTGTCTTCTGTTTGAGCCTTTTTCATCTTTGTACGATGAATGTTTATTGGATCTCCCTCCTCCTTTTTGGTGCTCGACCTGGTATGGTTTGCTGCCATGACAAAAGGTTTTACTGGGTCACCCAAAAAGACATATTTACATCCTATTACCAGCGGGTATATAGGATCATCACTTACTGCCGCTCTTATCACTCCTTCCACATAGCGAGTTCTCACGTTGATCCTTGCTATGGGAAGTGTCATGATGCCAGTTCCCTGCATTGCCCCTTGTATGTCCACTGTTTCTGTGGTACGTTGGTCAGGGTGCACTAGGGTTGCACTCACGACTGAGTCGAATTCCAAACCTGAATCATATAAGCACTGAATTTTAGTGCCATTACATGTCACTTCCTCACAGACAGGGGGATGATGAAGGTCATTCTGACTACCTGCCAGTTCCTTCCTTCCCTTGTTCCCTGTTGTGAGACACGCAGCGTAATAAGGAGGGTTGTTCCTTCTGCAGTCTGCAGTATTGTGGTTACTCATTAGACAAGTTTTACACCACTTTCCTTCCTTGCGGTAAGGTGTCTTATCCGATCTTAGAGGGTTTTTGTCCTTTTGGTCAAATCTTTGTTTGTTTCTTGTGGTATGGTCCATTTGTTCATATTTGGTATAGTTTTGTGGTGATTTGAAGTTTTCACCTTGCTTCTTCCTGTTTCCTAATAATTCTGCCTGAGCTGCTTGATATCTCTCAGCAACAGTTACAATATCTCCCAATCTCTCTGTTCCATGATAAACTTCCTCATTTCTTGAGGCATGGACTCTTTAACTTGCTCCATCATTATCATTTCTTTCAGATCCTGACACTTTCCTAAACTACTTCATTTTTTCAAATAGGTTTTTAATCTAGCAGAGAATTGGTGATAGTTTTCTCCTGGAAGAAGTTTAGCTGTTCGGAATTTCTTTCTATATGATTCTGAGTTCTTTTCATATCTCACAAGCAGTGCCTGCTTCAGGATTTCATAATCTTCCTGGTCATCTCTTGAGAGCTTCAAATATACATCGTAGGCCACACCTCTCAATCCCTGAGATAGTTTAAGACTCCACTTTTCTTTCCCTAAGCCATAGGTAGTGGCAAGTCTTTCGTATCTATCCAGGTACGACTCAATGGCGTCTTCTTTCTCAACAAATGGGTCCAGATGAAAATTCATGGCCCCACTTGAGGTGCTCTGGCTGCAGCTACTCTCAGAGTGAGGTGAGCTACCACCATTATTGCCAGTATTTGCCTGAATTTCAAGCTCTTTTAATCTCAACTGATGGTCTCTCTCTGCTTGTAATTTTCTTTCCTCATTTTCAGCCTCCCATTTCTTGGCTTCAATTTCTAATCTTTTGTTTTCTCTCTCAGCTTCCAGTCTTTTGTTTTCTCTCTCAGCTTCTGCTTGCAACCGCCTTTCTTCAGCCTCTAATTTCTTTGCTTCTCTATCAGCCTCTAATTTCTTTGATTCAGTCTCTAATTGCAACTTTCTTTCTTCCCTATCCATGTGTTTGTCCACTTCTGTTGTGACATACTGAGTGAGAGCATCACCTGTCATATTTAATTCCTTACCCATCTGCATGATCGCAGTTCTGAACTTCACTAGATCAGCCATGGCGTTACTTAGAGAGGGTATGTAAATTTACTATAACCAGATTATTGTAATTAAACTTAATTAATTAAATGAACAAATAATTTCCGTGCAACTTTGTGAGCATCAACTATTTACTGAGTACTAAATGGTACTCCTCCTAAGAAAACAATAAAAAATTCTATTATTGAATTTCTCAAAAAAAATTTTTCTTATGTTATCTATGGGTGGCACAAGATAGAGTGTAGATAGATGAATAGACTAAGTATGGCTCAAGATATACAGAAATATCCCAGGAACGAGCCCCCAGTGTGGCGCGAGGTTTTATTTGTCTCTAAGATCAGTATAGTACTGACAATTACAGAAATAGAATTTCTGCAGAAAATGATGAAGTCCCAGTGTCGGAGAGAACTACTGGTATCACAAATTAGTTACGGCTGTGAATAATCTGATCTCGAAACAATAGTAGAGAGGAGACCGACATAAAGTGCCACCTCCGCTGTGTAACTAGCTGTGATATTAAAAAAACTAGGAAACAGATTTCACTTAACAATGATAAAATTGACAAGTCTTCAAATACAATTTCCTTATTATTTATTTAGTATATACACTATCTACTCTTGTGCTGAAGGGTGAATGTTGAAAAAATGGAACGTAATGAATTTGTAAGTTTACATATGATTTACAAATATTTATATTTATATAGACAACAAGTTTTCCAATTATAGGAACAAAATTATATCAGCTGTGCTGTTATTCAATTATAGTACATGTATCAGCTGTGCTGTTAATTACATATAATTTATCAGCTATAATCTTATTATTGTCTCTTGCTACGCTAATTCACTTTCTCGTCACTGACACTAGCTTTTGCTCACAATGCTGACAGAAATGGTACTAATGTGTACTCATCTCTTAGAAGTTCTTGGTTTGGTTGACACAAAACCGGCTGAAGATCGTTCCTTTAGCCCACCCAAGACTGAGGGGGACTAAAGATGTAGATTCTGTGCAATCTCTATGCTCCTGCGGAGTTCCAGGCAACTGGACTGACGACCCACGATCTCAGTTTTTATGACACGAATAAAACCCTCCAAGATTTAAACAGGCCAGATTTTGACTCGACTTAGCGAAGCAGGCTGCAGGTCAATGCTCTCAGGCAAGCAATAAATCAGGTTGACAGCTCCTCTCACACAGTCGGTCGTCTCTGGTTTCGTGTTCGGTATTGCGTGCCTTTGCATAAAATCTCGCCCGATTATATAGGTAGGTGAATGCTTAAGCAAAGCTTTTGGTTGGTTCCTGGCGGAGCAAGCTGATTGGTTTCCTGCAGTTTCGTCTTTTGCTCGTACAGCCTAATTTTATTCAGTTTTCGTCCGCCATCTTGCGTGAACAAGATGGCCACGACCCACATCCGAAAAAAACAGGGCTTAAGTTTTTTTTCTGGCGTAACTTCTTGTAATTTATTCCGGCTCAGCAACTGTGCGTTGATTGGCTGGGCTCTCGACATAGGGATTTAACAAAGTAGTGTGTTTACACAACTCGTTCCACGACACATATTCAGACGTAAGACCTATGGGAGAGATTCCCCGGGCGACTCAAAATACAGGAAAGGACGTAATCTGCCGCAACACTACGCCGTCTACAAGCGAACGGTGTTCGCGGGACGAGACGAGGGCGGTACAAAATAAAAGTGTAGACGATTTCCCCCTGTGTCCACGGGTTCTATGTAACTCACAGAAACAGGGAAAGAGCCGTCATCTACTAGAAAGGCAGAATAAAAGGACCTTTAGCTAGATGCCAACATCCACGTGTAAAGGGATGGAATTAGCCTGTCCAACGAAAGATTGACATGACCAATGCCAGAAATAGCGCTATTAGGAGCTATAAGACAGAAAAGTAGTGTTACGCACATAATTTTTTTCTAAAGACATTGTATAATCATTTTTTCTAAAGACATTGTATAATCATTTTTCTAAAAGACATTGTATAATCATTTTTCTAAAGACATTGTATAATTAGCTTGTCTGAATTGTACACTTTAATTTTTTTCGGTCAAAGCTAGATAACTCTAGTTTGACTGAAATTACCATTTTCAATGATGGTTACCTTCCCTTGTGACGGGACACGTCGGTCCATATTTTTTGACGATGTGTGACCATTCTCCTTATATGGTAGTATCGGTCAACTGTTTCTTGGAATGATTGAAACCAGTGTTGAGGTCTTTATTTCTGTCCATATAAGGCGCGATTTATTACAGATCTTTATCTGGAATGTTCCTTACATCGTCTCGTTTGATTCTTGCTCAGTTGTATGCGTTCTGCGCATGTCCGGACGTTAGGTGTGTCTGGGAAGCTTTCCTGTCTGTAGTCGATGAAAGTTGTGAAGCAGTTAAGACGCTTTTGCGTCTCTGTGATTTTGATAGGGAATTAGGAGCCTTATTGTGAGTTAGTTAGCTTACAAGGTCCTTCCCTTGATTATTCAAAACGCCTGGAGGCGTGTGTTTTTGTGGTGTTGATTTCGAAACAAGGTAATACCTCATTTACGTATCAAAATCTGTAATCTAACTTTATGTTTGACAATGGTCGATTTCTGCTCACTTACGAATTACAGAAATAGAGGTTCTTCTACTAGAAGTCACGCCCCAGGTATCTTCATACCTGAGATTTATATGTACACGGGTCATGCCTAGCCCGAAGGACAGTTCTATGTTCTACGAACGTCGCTGTGTCAGCGATTGCACCTACGTCGAGGTTAGACTTAGGAATGCCTGTAAAGGTCAGCTTGACCTACACTCCTGGAACACCATCCTCGTGCAATTTATGATTAGACTTATTTAGCACATCTGAACAGTGAGAGGAGTATTTGATGCACTTTTGTAATATTGGAGCCAACAGTATAATCCCTTGGCGCCATATCATTATTTGAGTATATGCCAAATGCATTGATGAACATAACTTATGCTAATTTTCGTGAACTGTAATGTGAAATGGATGTACCGTTAACTGTCCTGTGGAGTCAGATAATAAACATTGGAAACGTCAATAGCAGTTGCACCATTATATGACTTTCCATGTCATGCTCGTATGTTATGAACTTGTGAATGACATCACCCACACTCACAGCAGCCAACAACAGACCAGACACCTCACACTGCAACCTATTACATCCCTGGTGTCTGTCGTAACAACAGTGTCATGATTTGAATGAAATGTCTGTCACTTTTAGCTGAGTGGTCTGCCCTGTCTTGTTCATAATTTTTGTCTACGCCTACTTTTCTGTCTTATAGCTCCTAATAGCGCTATTTCTGGCATTGGTCATGTCAATCTTTCGTTGGACAGGCTAATTCCATCCCTTTACACGTGGATTTCAGCATCTAGCTAAAGGTCCTTTTATTCTGCCTTTCTAGTAGATGACGGCTCTTTCCCTGTTTCTGTGCGTTACATAGAACCCGTGGACACAGGGGGAAATCGTCTACACTTTTATTTTGTGCCGCCCTCGTCTCGTCCCGCGAACATCGTTCGCTTGTAGACGGCGTAGTGTTGCGGCAGATTACGTCCTTTCCTGTATTTTGAGTCGCCTTCGGGGAATCTCTCGCATAGGTCTTACGTCTGAATATGTTTCATCTAGTGCACGTGCAAAAGCCACCTGCAGACTCTATCTTGCTATATAAACAAGAGGTATCTATCATTCAGTACCCCTGTCTCAAGGAAATTCTGCCAGTGGAAAAAGTGATGTTCTGCGCCAGAGCTAATAACAGTTGTTCGTGCAAGAATTATTCTGTCTTCGAGCCTTGGTCAGCATTTATTTTATGCTTCTTGATGTGATTTGCTGCTGTCAAGGGATTACCATTTCCATATAATAAAATTACCAGGCAGTCTACGTTATACTGCCAGGTTTCAGTCAGAAGATTGATGTGTGGATTACAAACCACAGCCCATTTTTAGAAGTGTCTACATACGGGCTGTCGCCTTTGCCATCCAGTCATTTTCGGCAACACTTCCCGACCCATTAACAGCCAGTTTACTTGAAGTATACCACTATACATCGATGTATGTTACCTACACGTAAACAGTAGCCTTGCGTCCTGGATTATTTACCTACAGCACAGATTGCCACCAATTGCAGTTAACCATCATCTCAACACCTACGGGCTGTTGCTTTTGCCATCCAGTCAGTTTCGGCAACACTGTCCGACCCATTGATAGTCGGTTACCTCTGAGTATACTGACATAACGACCTAGAGGAGTAGTCAGTTGCCAGTACTCGTCACCTGTTTTATAGTTCAAGTCTTCATTATCCAGTATAAGAGGTGCTCCAGCGCACCTACTGGATACTCGCTCGCCAACAAACGTTCTCGTCAATTTAATAGATTGGGACCTGTGCGTGCAAGTATTTTTGCACTCGTTTTAACCTCTTGCACATGCTAGTGTGGCCTCCAGCCACCGGAAATTGTGAATTCATAGGATTTATTACGACACTATTACAGAGAGCTTATCTCCATAGCCTGGCAATTTCAACCTTGATGGAACAGTGTAGTGGGTTTCTTCTAGCAGAGAAAGTAACTTACTTACCAGGATTATTAATATAAGGAGCGGCCGTTTCTTAGCGAAACTGGGGGCTTAACCCCTTTAGTTAGTTTTTCTTGGGAGTGAGAAACTGTACGGGTGTTGGTAGTTTGGAGTGAGACGTTGTGCCTGAGAGATTGAGTGAAGTCTTGTATTATTTTTTCTGTGGTTGTGATATTGATAGATTCACTAGCCCTTCAGAGTTAGTGAAGGTATTACTTATTTCTTTGATTCAATGTTGTGGTTTCTTTAATAAATATATTTATATGTACTAAGTGGTCAGAATTCACTCTATTCTAACTGTCACTTAATGTTTGCTGTTGTAGTCCTCACTGTAGTAGATTATTCTATTTAGCATTGGAGGACGGACGAGGGTACGACATCTTAAACAAAGTCCGAGTATGGCTGGGAAGTAGACCCAAGATATTTGATTATATCTCTCTTCTCTCCAGAAGTCCTCCTCTCTCCATATTTTCATTAGTGACTTGAATTTTCTCTATTTCCACATTACTCATTCATTTTGTCTAAACTCAGACGTTCTGTATTTCCATACGCGCGACAAACAGGTAAGACTGAAATTAAAAAGATATAGAGAAGGACAAAGAGAGCAAATATTGGACAGTTTGACATCGTGGCATGGGAAGAAGTCAACAACAGAATTGATAAATTGTACTGAAGACAGGAAGTTGTGGAGAGACATGATCTCCTACGCCACTAATCCATGGTACTTGAAGAAAAAGAATAAATATTTATTTATATTATTTTGCACAGATCGTAAATCAAACGAACACTTGATATTCTGCTCCAGGCGACTGTCAGCCGCGAAATCAAATCAGACGGAAGAAAATCAATGCAAAAAACAAACAGCGCTTCCATGCAGTCGGAGTTCTAGGCGGTGACTGCCTCATAAAAGGCTATACGGGATGAAAGAGTCAACCTACAATATACACTTGATTAAGCGCGGAATTCGAGAATCGATTTCCGCCAATGACTGAACGATAGGTAGGAGATTTCTATACATTTAGTAACATGGTATTTTTTATAGTGGAAATTACCCGTGAAGAATCTGTGTTATGAAATATCAGGTATAGGAAATTGTAACATGAAACTCACCAGCTCGATATTTTTGCGATTAGAAAAAAAAAAAAAACTCATTTTTGTCAATTCATTCTTCAAATGCTCATCCGTTTTTTATTTTTTTTTTTTCTGTTTTTCCTTTCCTTGATTGTTCTTTTTAAACTTATTAATACTTTTAACAATTTTTGCGTTTTACAACTTGTTTCTCCTTTTAGCTTTCTTCCTTCCTTCCTATTCATTGTTTTACCTCTGCCCTTCTTTGTCCCATCGGTCCTTCTACTGCTAAATTTTTTTTCTTCCCCTGCTGCTAGTTCGTTTTTTTTCTTCTTCTCCGTTCTCCTCTTGCCAATATTCATCTGTGTTCCAAATTTACTCCGTTCTCTTCATCATCATAAATGTCACCGTGGGGTTTGCCCAAGCATTATTCATGCTATTGTTAAGGTTAGATAAACAGTTAGGACAGCTCACAAGAGAAAATAATGAATGAAAATAATAATATTGCTAACTGACGTCAGAATACCGGTTCATGTTAACTAATAGTGAGTGATTATAGTGAGTTGTAAATAGAAAGTTATAGAACAAGAAAAACAAAGGCTTGACCAATAAATTTAAGTAAAAAGATTTGGGTCAGCGAATCAGAAGAGTGGAAAGAAAACACACCAATAAAAATGACCAGAGGTCATTAGATGACAGGCAGTCCTGAGTTGTGCTTCAGGAAGAAGGTGTGATCGCTGTGCGGACAAGATGAACCTTCTGTGGTTTTACAGATAGGGTTTATGTGAATATGTTTAGATGTCCAGCCATCACTAGCCAGTGTTATTATATCGGGAGATAGTTTGATTTGATTCTGTGGTTCACAGTTAAGGTGTATTTCTGAAAGGAGATCAGCGTTTATGCTGTGTTTTTTGTAAGTATTGAACTATGATTATATTTTGCACAGAGTAGAATTTTGTTTACATGAGAATCTTGCAGAAGCACGATTTGCCAGTTCATTACGAGAAATTTACGACTATGTACCAAGAAAAACGGATGGTTATAACGACTATGTGTAAAGTAACCAAAATGGTGTAAACATTTGAAGGAAACAAGAGATATTATAGAGAAGCCATATTGAACAAGGTTTGAAGTATCCAGAATGGCATATGATTTTCAAGAAAAAGTGAATGTCGACTTTTATAGAAGAACTTCAAATATGCTCTCTCACTTGTAAGTATCAGAAGGGTGTACATACAATTATTTATTCATGAGATGAATTTTGTTGCTAGGAGCAGTTATAGAGACCTGTCTGACCAGTTCGTCGAGGAAGATATTTAAGTAACAAATAAAGTATGGAATTCTAATAAAGAGCATTGGTATATGAGGAAATAGGAGCAGGTTTTTGGGAAGACTAAGGAAGTCTACAGGAGAAAAGAATAAGTTAAAGAGGAATACGGAAGTTACAAGACATATAATTCATGTATGAGTTAACCTGAAGTACAAAGACACAGTAAAGGCCTCTATGCAAACTCTATCATTTGAATAACTCATTATATGTGTTGTTTTATTAAATTATTAAACGTTTTGAAGAATGTGACGATATTCTAAATACAGTATCTAAATTAGAATATAACATTAAAGTACATAAAGTCTAAAATAGGATAGAACTAAAAATTTGGGAGAGATTGGCGTCTTCACCCACGCCAGCGCATTAGTTTGATAACGCCTTATGGCCGAAATAAATGTACCCATTGCTTCTAAGTAACCTTGAAATAAATGTAACACTTTTTCAAGTTCAAACAAATATTTGCCTAGGAGACAGAAGTATATAGGAAAACGGGGGGAGAGAAGGATAGATGGCCCAATGCTAATTCGTTTCGCGTTGATTTCAAACTAAAAGCCAACCGCAACGCAGTGGCAAGACTTGCCTAGGGCGATTTTAACAATACGAGGAAAAAGTAAGAAAATGTTCGGGAATTGGGTCATGCAGACAGCATTTATGACGTAATTCTCACGTACTACGAGAAACTCTCGTAATTTACTCGAAAATAGTGCAACAGGACATGAATGGGTTGGATTAGGTAGAAAAAACGTGTAATTCTGAACCAAGGTACCTAGGGTCATAAAAGTTATATATTCGTGTGCCTTGGGACTTTCTGAGCAAGAATATGTTATCAGTTACACAAATAGTCCACTAAATGACCAAATTATAGCCATAATACTATAGAGGATCCGACAGACTGTCAGGACAAGTCATGCCTGCTTATTTTTTTATGGCATATTTTGAAAACAACTGTGGAGAAAGAAGGTACGGGGAATTGGATTGGATAGTATTTAAAGCAAGGCGAAATATTATTGGTTGACCTAAAAATACAAATCTAGTTGGTAGTAGTAACGCATAGTGGTTTGAGATATTTTTTAAAAAGTTCATTCAAAAATAAGAGATGCTTGGTCGCATTGGCCAAAGCCTTTTACATTATAGGAAAAATAGGCTGCTCGCTGGCATTTTTTCAAAATATTCTGAGGAGCAAGCAGCGATGAGCAGACTTGTGCTTTGTTTAAAATACTAATAACAGAAAGCAGTCTGAACAGGGGCAGTGCTGAAAGTGTGCCATATTCTATTGCCTATTCATCGTTACTTGTTTATATTTCCTTGATATGTGGTAAGATTGATTTTATTGACTTTTTAATTAAACAAGGGTTGGGTGTAAGAAAAGGCCATATAAAAAGATTGTAATTAAATGGTTCCATGGCAGACTTAGGCATGGCCTAGATGTTGATCCATCATATAATGGACTATCCAAGAAGTTTAGAACTACAGCACTATATATATTTGATGGTCATACAGGAACATTACACCTGTCTTATTGCATGGAAAAGATTACTGCTGGAATGACAGAGGCGTAGCAGCCATTAGGGAAAAGAAAAAAAACTGGTACAATTTGTTCCATCAAACTAGAGTGGAGAAGCTAGGTTGGTCAGAGAGAGCTGACCAAGTTCTTTATGTTGAATTTATTATTACATGTAAATTGGGAGGAATTAGTTTGATATTAAGACAGAAACATAACTTGCATTTACAGGGGTTTCTGCTGGCACTTGTCTGGTGCTGGTAATTGCTGATTGAGAAATTCTGCTCGATTTCTAAGAGTCTCTGGTACCTGCTTATAGTAAAGAAGTTCAAGACCAGAGGAGACTGAGGTGTTTGGCCAAACCAACTACAACTGCTGTGATTCCAGGGTCCAGATAAGTCTTAGTATCTGGCCTGGGACAACTTATCAGTGACTAAAGAAAATCTCCTGTGTATACATAAACTGTCCTCCCAAAGGAATAAAATAAACATATATTTAACAAAAGAACTTTGGGATGATGAAAATCCCCAACCTGCCTCCAAGTACCAGTTAGTTAAAATAGAGTAATTAACATCAAATTGAAAATTTGTAACAATGTACTATGGACATATTGTCTTTTGTATGTAAATATCTATATATATATATATATATATATATATGTAAATATATCTCTCTATCTAAATTGATTCTCATTGAGAGGTAGTCCTGACCAAAACAACTTTAGGCTCAGGACCAATAAAGTTTAACAAAAGAAATTCTAAATATAAAATTTAACAACTGGAGTTAGTTGGGTTTATCATAGTAATTAGTATATGAATGTGTATGTTTTTGTATTGAGGTTCTTTAACATCACTCTTACATTACCCTAGACACTAAACATAGCTCTCAATCATACTAGGCCAAAATATAACTTAGAGTGAGATCGTAGGTGGTATCAGCAAGGTGCTCTGAAACACAGCTATCAATTGTCTACATCAGGGACCTTAACAGATTGACCTCACTCAAGTACAACTTTACTACACACCAACCTTCTTAACATCAAAACCCACCACAAAGGATCAGAACGAATTTGATTCTATCTTTATGAGTTGCTGATTGTATGCCATGTACATTTAAACTACCACTATACGAAGTCACTATTAACATCAAAGAAGAAACTGAACGAACCTGAAGTATACAAGAAAAGGATTAGAGTATCATCCAGGAATTTACACCTCTGGCGGAGATGGCCAGTAATGATATCAACTAAATATCTTGGAAGATAAAAAGGAGAGATTGTAAACTTGAATTACGTCACTAGGCCTGCCATCTGCCACCCAGTGAGATAACACACAGTAACCAGTAACAGCAGCGCGGTTACATAAAGACTTGAATGGATCTCTTCCGCTATATTTTTCTTTTCTTTTATTTCGTGTATCATTAAATGCAAATAAATTGTCCACCTGTACCACTATATGCAAACATGACATCTCATCACGTTTGACTAAATGTAGATAATACTTCTACGCATAATACTAACTGCGAGCAAGGCATCTGTAAGTATCACTACATGCACAAGACACCTAACAGGTAGTCCAACGGCAGATAGTGTCAAAGTGTAGTGAAGTTTTAGAGACTTAGCTACACTAAGTATCAGCTTTATGAGGCGGGGTGTGTGACAGAACGGGGCGGCCCCTCTCGATCTTTGTTTCACTCTGAGTTATCATCTTTACACAGCTTGAATATTTCAAAGCTGAAGCATACACAGAGGGATGATCAAACCCTGAAACCTTGCTTTTCCAATTTGTATGGTAATTACACCCCTCTCTATCTTTGTTTCACTCCGGCAGTATCGGTACCTTTGTGGTATTCATTTTATTGTGTGCTTTCATTTGTCGCACTTTCTTTCTTTGTTTTTCTGCTATGTGTAGCAGATATTATGTATTTTCTTTCTTGAACCCTTCTCAGGGATAAGTAGACATGTCTGGTTGTTATCCATTTCTCCCTGCGTTGCAAGGAGTGGCAGCGACCTAACCATGTTGGCTATCGTTGGCGCAGCTGATATCAGTATACATATTAAACGTAAATCGCCTCAGCTCAGTGTTTAATCACTGATAAGACGCAGGTACGCGCATCACCAAAGCTTGGAATACGGGGAGACAACTGATGGACAGACACAGATAAGAGATTACTTTCTGATAAAGTAATGATTGTTACTTTGGGAACACGTTGTTATATGAGGTTATCGACATGTTTGTTAGTTTGTACCCAAGGACAAGCTGATGTTTCCAACGCATTTTCAGAAAAGTAGTGTTTGAAATTTTGCATTAGCTGAGTCATGCAAAAGATTCAAATCAGATTGGCTGATCCTTTAAGGCGCGCATAACGAATGCATGGAAAAGCAGTGAATATAATCTGACCATTTTCTCAAGCTATTTCACTTGAGAAATCGCTCGCCAAGATACCAGACCTTGCTACAGTGAAGAATTAGAATTCAGAATTCCTTCTTAACGTACCGGACACCTTTTATTGGAGTATTTATCAGGACTTACAATATAGCCCAGGAAATCTCTAGCATTTTAAATAAGAAAACCGGGACTGAGGAAACTGAAGTCAGAGAGGGAACTTATTAAATTAACGACACCACAAACGCGTGTAAGAGGCCGATTCAAGTTTCTTTTATTCATCTGAGCAAAAAGTCTGTGAGCCAGGATTGGCTTATTGGTGATACCAGCAGAAAGTACTATCTCTGGAACAAGAAGGCAACAGTGGCATAAGCTTTACGACGAAGGACCCACTTGGTAGACACTCCTTGACATTTTTGGGAAACGAGCTACACTCGACAACCTTGACCATAGACGAGCATGAGCAGTGTGAAAAGAACCAACCCATGAGAAGGAGCAGAACCGTCATTGGCAGCTAAGTTCAAAATTATGCTGCCACTTGAACTTCTTGTAACATTTCACAATCAAAAACGACCGTGATGATAACTATTTCTTGATCCATAGATATTCAAATTACTTTTCAACTGTTAAAACTTAAGTGATTATTAAATTTTGTTATTTGTAATTATACAAATTTAACGTCGATTTAATCATTTTACAGTTACTGCATGTTTGTCTCAGTCAATTTACTACACACACTTTATACTGAGCTAAACTAGAATAATAGCACTGAGTAAATCAAGGGTGGGGGCTTAAACGAGCTGACATTAATAAGTGCTTAAATCCTTAAAAAAAAGCGTCGGCAGAATTACAGAGTTAACATACTCAGTATGCAGTGTTGTTCTCGCTTATTCTGAACATCTTGTGAAGACTCCCTGGAGATAGAAGCGTTTTGTTTTTTCTATCTACATCTCTGCCAAAAGTAATCTGGTGTAAAGATAGACTCCATTGAAGACCATATTAGATACTCTTGAGTTTTGGCCACCGTTGGACCATTACTGCAAAGCAGGGGAGGCAATACGATCACAGGGTGCTCAGTTCCCTTTCTCGCTAATTCAAGAGCAGAGTTTGGTATCCATTTACAGCTAGGTAGACTGGAACGCGACGCCGCAATGTTTCGAATTCAATACCGTTGCCGCGGAAGGCCAGAACTGTAACCACTCTGCTAATCGGACACTATGAGACAACTATTAAATGTGAAGAAAAAAAAGACGTTTATGCGTATCATTAAATGCAAAAACGGCATCAACTAATACTATTGAATGCAAGCGAAACATCTACTCGTACCATAAATGCAAATAAAACATGTTCACGTGCCATTGAATGGCTTGTACGACATCCACGAATGACATCAAGCACAAACAAGACATCTAAACGTACCATTAAATACAAATAAGGCACCCGGTACAGCCTTTGCTAGTCTAAACATCTGGAAGTTCTCCCAGTACAGCACAAACACCAAATTAAGACTATATGAGAGCTGTATACTTTCTTAGTAACAGAGAAGGAAATGTCGAAATTGCCCTCTTTCCACACAATCTGCTTAAGGAAAATTCTCCGAAGCTTTTGGCCGAATACTATCACCAATCAAGAACTGCTTACTCGGAGCAACCAAGTGGACACTCACACCATCAGATGCTTGCGTTGGGTTGGCCACGTCCTCAGAAGAGACACTGACGTCATCATAAGAACAGCCGTGCTCTGGACCCCTGAAGGAAAGCGAAAGAGAGACCGACCAAAAACAACCTGGCGGAGAACTGTGGAAGCTGAGATACAAAGAATGAACCTGAACTGGGGCATTGCACAAAGAATGGCCGCCGACTGAGCAAAGTGGAAGCCGTTTGTTGCTTCCCTACAAGACGCCATCAGGCGTGATGACTGCTTTGACAGTCGGCGGTCTAAGGATCAAAGAAGAAGTATAGTACCCGGAATAGAAAATATACATTTACGAATGTCGTCGAACCAGGGACTGGAATAACCTGAACGGTTCTTTGTTTGCTTCTATGTACACTTCATGAGCCTTGGCTTTGGAGCTTCTGGTTTTGCTTCTGTTTAAATCTGCTTTCTTGTTTTTCCTGTCTTCTATCTTACTAATGGTTTCTGTTGTTATCCATGCTTTGTGCTGATGTTCTCTTTTTCTCAGTACTTCTTCACATGTCTCGTTCCATATATGTTTTACCTGTTGCCAGTGGTCTTCCGTATCTGTTTTATCTCCAGCTGTTGGAGTACTTGGTATTTGTTGGATACTGTGATTGAAAATTTTTTTCTTATTTCCTGATTTCTTAGATATCCCACATTATACTGTTGTCTATAGCTATATGCTGTTGTAATTTCTTGAGTTTTAAGAAAAAAAGGATACTCACGTAAAATCAGTCTCAGGTTAGACATACTAACCTGAGATTTCGCCTCGAGTAATAGCGGGCTTACGTTAAAAAAATTTTTTTTTTTTAAATGTGACTAAATGCAAACAAGAAATTTATACATATCATAAATGGAAAAGGGCATTTAGTCGTACCTTAAATGCAGATTAACCTTGAACGCGTGGACCACTAGTAGGACACATATTCGCACCGGCATGCGTTAAAAATATTCATCAGCATGTAGCCACTACTGACTCCTGGTCCTCTTGCAGAAAACCTGCACCAAGCACTCATATCCTCTTTTAGCGGTGGTTTCTGTGGCCATTTGTTTGACATGATGAGGTTGCCAGCCTCATGTACAACCTCATATTAGTCACCTTATACGAAATTCCTGAAGGGGCAGAAGACCTATTCTTTCTATGTCTCTCCAGAGACCCCGGAAACTACACGGCGCTCGAAAAATATTACTATCTACTCTTTCCTTCGACTGATGGATAAATATATTGTTTATATAGATTTTTATTTGAGATCGTTTAAATAGGTAACCGAACGTCTCCGGGGAAAAGTGGGGGCTCCTTTTACTTGATAATAGGACAAGCGTTTTCGACAAGTGGTTAAACTTTTGAGTGGCGTTTTCTTTTATACGTTTAAATAAACAGCTGTATGTACTTTTATAGATTTCAAAAGCTATATGGTAAAAACGTTTTAATTTAAGACAAATTTGAATAAATTAGATTTAAAAACTAAAACTACAATCGCGTACCAACAGAAGATGCCCAGCGTATCACCAGTGGCTCGCGTACCAACAGAAGATGCCTAACGTATCACCAGTGGCTCGCGTACCAACAGAAGATGCCCAACGTATCGCCAGTGGCTCGCGTACCAACAGAAGATTCCCAGCGTACCGCCAATGACAGGTGTACCGTTAGAATTTCCCCAGCGTAACAAGGGTGGCACGAGTTCCTTCACTGGAGATCACCGCTTCGACGCGGGTACAAAGTCTTTCTCTGTTCCTCTACTTCTATTCCACATTCCTCTCTTGTAAAGTCCAGCTGTTATCTGACACTTTGATATTTTACTAGGATTTGAAATAACTCCTTTGATTTAAAAAATCGGCTCCTTCTACGTGTGTTAGATTCCACGCTGAAATAAAATGTCACTATAATATTTCCAACCTGCACAACAGAAGAGGCATGTAAGGAGACCATAGAAGGAAAAAAGAATCCCAACAATATTATGAAGAAATTTCAGAAGAAGTTATCGGACAGAGAAATCAGAAATGAAACTAGAGGAAAGCAGAGAAAATCTTTATGTGAATAACAATGACGTAAACAACAAACAAAATATAAATCAAGAAGAAAATAGAGACGAAAATATACTCCATGATAACCCAGCAGTGCCAAGAATTAAAATAACTCAGGTTTGAGGGCAAGAAGCGGACATCGAGCATTGTGTGATGACAAAATCCTAGCGCACGATTATTGACAAAAGATCAATTGCAAAGATCATGAAAATCCAGTACGGAATAATACTTACAAAAACTTCACAAAAACAACAACAAACAACATAGGCGGAGTGGTAAAAAGCCATTTTCATGGGGTCATAAAGGGTTAAATTGCCAGATGTTTAGACACACACAAATAACATGTAGAAAAAGACACTAAGATGTAAATGGTGATTGAAAAGTCACTACCTTTTTTAAAAGTTGTACACCCTACCCTCACTTGTATCCATTGGATATACATGAACCAAATGTCAAAACAATTAGCAGTAACTACCATTGGACAAATAAGTTTTATTATTTTTTAATCTTTTATTAACAGGAACAAACTAAAACAAAACGAAATCAAAGTTTCCCTAATTAAATGACGTTAGAAGAGACAGCGAAAATTGCTGCCCGCTGTGAAATCATGGACCGAGGACTAGATGGGAACCAGGCCAGGAGGGAGACAACCGATGGGATGGTATGACGTTCTCTCAGCAAAATCTCTACACCTCAGGACAGAAGAGAAACGAGTACGTAAGTAAGTAGTATGAAATCATGTGTAGAACAAACACGACACAACGCCGAGTTGTTATATTAATGTAACCTAGCATATTACTTAATAAAATGGCTGTTAACTGTCATTAGTTTGAAGTTTGTTTCATATAAATTAGTTGGATTGGGGTGAAGAAATAATAATTATAAAAAATGACTTTTGAAGCATCCCGTAGATATTTTGCAGCAGAACAGAGTTATGACACACGTAAGCTAGCGAAGGACAAGAAATTTTTTTTTTTTTTTAAACTGTCCAGGAAACCATACTAGGATGTTTTCATTATCGACATACCAAATTGGCACTCGTAAAACACATCAAAGCTAACACAGTATTTAAATTGGTGTTACCGCGACAGCAATCAGTTGTCATAACAACACTAAGAATCAACAGGAAATAAAATAAATGCAAGCAGTACTCAAACAGCCGAGAAGGTAAACATATATCAAGCAAGCGCAAACAACAGAACGGAACCTAATTTAAAAATAAAGAAGGAGTTATATGAACTGCAACCAACATAAATTACTGTAAGAAACGTAGAAGACATCTTGAAGGAGAAGAAAAACATTCAGCAACTAAAAGCTACTGAAAAATATCAGAACCGAAAGAAGAACTTGACACTATACTGATATGATTGGGATGGAAAGGCAAAATAAAAGAAGCAGAAAGAAAGAAAGCGAGCTGGAAATACAAAATTGGAAAGTTACCGAAGAATGTACACAATTTATAGATTCCATTAACAATATTAAAACAATAAGTCAATCAGAGACGTGTTTTGTCGCCTTATCTATAGATTTCTATACAGCGAAAACGTCATTGTGTTAATGAATGATGAACCAGAAATATGAGATGGAAATATGCAACATAAATAACTAAAGATACACTGACGTCACAGTATTAACAGCAGACAACAAAAAAAAGACAAACAAACAAATGTTAGACATATTAGTAAAAGAGAGTACATAAATAAAAACTCGGCCCGGACAGCGAGAAAATAGTAACAGTGATAGGTTCCAAGTAAAGGCTGTAAATGGGTACCTGACTCTACTCTTGAGTTAGGGAAAACAAAAGCAGCGAGAAAAGGGAACTAGTCACCCCACTTCATAAACCTTGACCTAATTAATATAGTTAAGTTTCTAACACTTCACTCCACCACAGCAATTTCTTGTATTGGACTACCTGTACCGTTTAGAGGTCACCAACTAACTGCAAAATAAAGATATTTGGAACAACACTAAAAAAATAGACATACCGTTTTAACTCTTTCCGCACAGTTATTAAATCAGATGGAAACGGCATCATTGAGACTGATAACAGAATATTCCAACCAAAAACGGCATTCTGTAAATTGAGGAAGCATCTCACGCGTACATCCTTGTCATTGAACACACAAGAAAGTCTTCTGAAGTATTATATCGCACCAAAATAATGGTATGGATTTAAGATTTGGACAATGTTCAAAAATACAAAAATCACTGAAGGCACCAGAGATGTGATTTCGGGTAAGAATGTTAAGAGTCTATTGGGCAGTTAAGATAAATAACAAAGAATGCATAAGAAGAGCTGGTGATTAAAGTAGTATAATAATAAATATAAGGACGAGACAATCCACCTTCATTGGACAGTGCGTCTTCTTCCTCTTTCGTTTAAACATGTTTAATTTTAAGTATGTTCAGAGACTGTAAATGTATGCTGCTACATTACCTTTATAATGTTGCATATTTACACCTAAATTAATGCTTAAAGTACTTATGCGAATGAAAGGATACAGTCTGCAAGATGAGAGAGAGAGAGAGAGAGAGAGAGAGAGAGAGATAGAAAGAGAGAGAGAGATAAAGAGATAAAGAGATAAAGAGAGAGGAAGGATAGAATGATAGCCAGGCTTGAGCGCCCAATTCTTAATCCTTTGAAAATCAAGTTCATTCGTTCGTTCGTTCTTCCGAGCCCCAGGGATTCGAGTTTTAACTCTTGTACCCTTGCGACATTTGGGAATGAGATGTTGGGCTTTCTTGCAACACCGGAGGATTTCCCCAAATCTGTTTGCACAACTGGCAGAGGTCACACTAGACCGACTAATTGGCGGGTGATGAAATACCACGAGATGGATGGTCCACTACCCTGAATGGGAGGTCCTTCATTGGTCACGTGATCAAAAGAGGAGCATTAGAAAATACTGTGATAACTGGGAAAATAAAGGGAATGAGAAGGAGAGTGTAAGACTGAGAAAAAAAAAATTATAACTTGTGACGTGATCAACATAAAAAGCTGATGGAGAGCATAGAAGATCGAAATATATGGAGAGACAAGCTCGCCTGCGCATATGGGCGTATTCCTGGAATACATGAAACAACAAATAAACTAGAAATTAAAAAAAAAAAAGAACACGACAAAGTTAGTAAGTAGATGAAAAACAAAGAAATACCCGTGCAATGAGGCGTTTTTGTGGCTAAAAGTTTCCACCGAATGGGGCAGCCTGTGCCATGCCCATCGCTTCTTACGACATGAATGGTAATTTCAGTGTTACTATTCTTTGCGTCACTTTCGTGGCATGGTAATACATGAATAATAATTAGTCAGGTACCAGTGGATTCAGAGATGAGAAGAAGGCGCTGGCAATGGACTGGGCACACATTAAGAAAACCTGTTGATAACAGTACAAGGTAGCCCTTGTTCTGGAATATCCAGGGTAATAGAAATAGAATCAGCTCGAAGAATACACGAAGAAGAGTGCCAAAGACAGAAATGGTAAGGAATAAGAAGACATGGAATGACCTTGACCTTATTGCCACGCCACAGGAGGACTTGGCATGTCTTTCTCTAATGTCTAGGCTCTTTGGGCAGGTCAAAAAAGATGGGATGAGGAAAAGGCAGAAGTCGATCAGTAACAAGGCAGAAGACGATCAGTAACAACACGAGAAGAAGAAAAAAAAAAAACCCCTAAAAAATACCAGAATGAAAGTTGAAGAAGAAACAGCATCATCACATATTAAATAGTAGTATTGGTGTAATAGTAATTACAGTAATTATCATTTCCTATCCTATCAGCGAGCGTCCGACTGGCAGAGTGGTTAGAGCGCTGGTCTCTCCCGGGAAAGGGTGCCGGGATCGAATCACGGTACCGACACGATCCAGTCTCATTATCATGTGACGTATTCTTTCTAGAACGTTGTCTCCATTACAGCTGCTCTGAACGCATCACGATTCTGGGCAAGTCGACCTGCATCAACCAAAGACAAGTTCAGACTCTCTGTGATGTCCTGGATCCACCGTCGTCTAGGTCGTCCCCTTCCCCTTTTTCCAGGGACCATGTCTTCCATTACTAATTTTTCCAGGCTGTAAATGGGTATCTGACTCTTCCCTTTGACAGGGAAGGAAAAGGCAGCGGGGAAGGGAACTGGTCACCCCACATCTCGATGCTGGACCTAGAAGGGTCAAGTCTCTAACACTTCACTCCCCAACAGCATTATCTGCTATGGGACTACCTATATTATCTTATTACCGCACCAAGAAGCACGGGACCATCAAGACATTCACGCTAAGTATTCCGTCGTTGGATCTCATCTACTCAAGTTTTTCTTTCAGTGTCTACTTTATCCTCTTCATTTCTATTTTCAGTTCTCTTCTCAACGTGTTTTTTGGTCTTTCTTTTCATCTCTTACCTTGTGGATTCCAGAACAAAGACTAACTTGTAATGCTTTCAACAGGTTTCCTCAATGTGCAACCTATTCATCACCATAAACACACACACACAAACATGGAGAAGAGAACTGGAGACTGACATGAAAGGGAATACAGAAGACACGAAAAGACCTTGACCTGATGACACAGGACATGACATCTATGGTGTGTAATTGCTGAAGATCTGTGTCACATGTCTGACAAAGGTGATGATGATGATGAATCTGATGATGATTATAATTAAACCAAAAGTCGATCGCATTCTACCGCTGGTTCACAGCCGAAGATTTTATAGATCTCTGACGGAGGCAGAAAATATAGTAAGAATTTTTAAGCTCGAGAAATTCTGACTAGCCCTGTCCTGTCTGCACCTTTTTTTAAAGCGCGTTATGCACTAGGATTAAGAGTCTTTTTCAGGGTGCCCAATGAAAACTCAAGAGCTAATTTACAGACATGCCCTGTATCGTAAACTTCATAAGATTGGAAAGTTATATTTTTTTGAAGTGGAGTTCACATTTGGTAAAAATCATTCAGTTTGAATTTCTCAGCGCTCTGTAGATGGAATATTGGGGTCGGAGTGGCTAAGAGGTATGGCGTCCGCCTCGAGTTTAAACCTACCCACCACAAAATATTTATATAATGTGTGATTGCTATATACAAACATTGGGATTCTCGCCGGTGTTGCGCAGTTCGTGCACTGTGCAGAGATCCTCCTTGTGTGATCTAAGGGAGGAGATCGGAGCACCGATGGAGTAGTCCGTGTGCAATGAAGATAATCATTCAAACCAAACCAAACCAAACCAATCTGTCGATGGAATAGCACGAAGTCAATCATCCGGCAGAGATACAAGTTACATATAGGTTGGACATATTACAAATTCCAAACAACATGAAGCACCAAAAGAGAAATCATTTTATCTAGGTAGTTCTTTAGAGAACTAAGTGTTTGTTAAATAGCCCCATGACAGCCGAACATCTATTCCAGTCCTGCCCAACTTACAGCAGTGAACGGAGTTGCATATGGCAACAACCCACTTCTCTCAACGAAAAACTGTTTGGAGATGTCAGGAACCGTTAGCTGACTACTGCCTTTATTAGCTGAGGGCGAACGAAGAAGAAAAAGAAATAGATCTTCAGGTCTCCTGGGTTGCCTACCTCTGGAATAAACACTGGAAGACGTCTCTCATGAAGTCAACGAGAAAAAGAATTCATTGTCCTGTTAAGCATAAAAAAGAGGTTTTTTTTTCCTTAATGAAGAGGAAAATATAATACATTATAACAGCAGTCACTTTGATGTAAAGGGGGAAAAAACATAATTACGCACGCGGTGTTTTGAAACAATGCCCTTGAAAAACTCACACACACATACACTCTCTCACACACACTCACTTATAATGTCATTGTTGTCCTTCACTGATTGTCAAATTGACCAACACCAGCCTCGTTTCGTCTGACTTCTCGCAGCCTGACAGTCTAGACACACACAGACGGAATTCACTGATCAAATATTGATTTTCCCGTATCTTATCCGTCACAGTATGGTCAATGTTTTTCATATTTCCGTGGATACATTCTCTTATTGGCGGCTCGTCATTTCAAGCTTTGTTTCTTTAAGAACAAGAATACCCGTCAAACCAATGACGAGAGAAGAATAAAAGCCAACGTAAACTGTCACTATTTGCAACACATTTACAAGCATGAGAAGTCAGAAAATGTATATAGAATGTAGTTTGACTAACTACTTAACAGCTCTTTAATCACAATATCTAAATAAACGATCGTCTTCAAAATTTTTTCCATGTTAGCTTATGTCCTGAATATATACTTTAAGACGGGGTTCCTCCCTCTCGTGAGCTCTACATACGGTTGACCATGAGCAAAGACTGCTTCTGGAAGGGATACGCCACCAACATGATCAAATGATAGTCCCTGTGCCATGTTCATTGGCATGGTAAAGCTAAAATCACAGAAAAGTGACGACGCCTCAAGATGACAGAAAACTCTATCGGTGCTCTAGGGAAATTGTAACATGTAATTGTATTGACTAACTCTGTTGAGGTGCCTATAGGAAAGTTGCAACATATGTAACCGTCTAAACTCTATCTGTAGCAAAGGGAGTTGTAACATACGAAACTGTCTAAACCCAAATGGTGGATCTATAGTAACGTTATAACCTATGTAACTGTCTAAATTCTATCGGTGTCAGTATAGGGAAGTTGTAACATGTGTTAAGTGCCTTGGCTCTATTGAGGTCTCAAGAGAATATGTAGCATATGCAACTGTCTAAACTCTTTCGATATCTGTATAGGGAAGTTGTTACATTCGCTTTTGTCTAAACTCTGTTGATGTCTACAAAGAAGTTGTAAAAAATTTAAATAACTCTTTTGATGTGTCTACAGGGAATCTGTAAAATAAGCGATTATATTCTAGCCCTTATGACGTCTATAACTGGAACAAAATGTAAAAGACCATCCTACTTGCATTTATGCAGACTACTCAGTTTGTCGGCAGACATAAAAACAGGCAGACTATTTGATAACTAGAGCGACAGACAGGCAGACATAAACATAAGTAAACAGAAACAAACTTTGGAACACATATAGGAAATTAAGCCGAACAAATCGCTGACGTACATTCAAGACCAGAACAGCGAGACCAGATAACCAGATGACACTTTGTTGTTTATTTATCTGGTCTGTGGAGGTCAGGGAGCAGGATTGCTAATGTTACGTGACGCCGCGACACGAACTGCGCCAGATAATTACAAGTTGCTACCAGCAAACTGGCTCACCAACAAGCAGGCACGTGCGAGACGGCTGGAAGATGTGAAAAAGGCGTGTTTGGAGTGGAAGAGAGATGGGGGGAAATGTGGCAGTACTCTTTAGCTAATCTTCCGATGTGACACAGCGGCTTATTTGCCTGTTTGTCTGCCTGTCCGTCTGATGTCCATCTGTCGGTTTGTCTCTTTGTCTGTCTATACATTTGCCGGCCTGCCTGTCTGATGTCCATCTGCCGCTTTGTTTAATTTTCTATCTATTGCATGCCTGACTGTCTGATGTCTAACGCCTTGTTTGTCTATCTATACGTTGACCTGCCTGGCTGTGCTGTCTGACATCAATCAACATGTTTGTCTGTTTGTTTATATATGCATTTGCTTTCCTGTCTGTCTGTTGTCCATCTACACGTTTGTTTATATATGCATTTGTCTTCTTGCCTGTCTGAGGTCTATCTGCCTGTTTGTCTGTCTATCCATTTGCCTTCCTGTCTTTCTAATGTCCATCTTCAATTTGCCTATTTATCCATTTGCTTTTCTGTCTGTTTGATATCCATCAGCCTGTTTGTGTATCAATATATTTGCCGACCTATCTGTCAGATGTCAATCTGCCTTTTTGTCTGTCCACCCATTTGTCTGCATGTCTGTCTGATGTCCATATGCCTGCTTGTCTATATATTTATTTGTCTGCATGTTTATCTGATGTATATCTGCCTGATTGTTTATCCATTTGTCTGCCTGCCTGTCTGATGTCCATCTGCCTGATTGCTTATTCATTTGTCTGATGTTCGTCTGTCTGTGTGTCTCTTTGTTTGTTTATCAATTTACTGAGGTCTCTGAGGCGATGGTGAAAGAATACTCATACTGCTACTTCAAGTGAGTCGTAAGAGACGGCTAATATAAATTTGTGCATACGGCTGGGAACCTCATCATGTCAAATAAAAAAATAAATTTTTTAAACACAGGCTTTTAATGCACTACATTGCCACAAATAATTTTTCAAGGAGTTTATAGCTTGCAGTCAAAAAATGTAACATCAAATTGACAAAAAGCCTGGGGCGCTTAAGCGCTTATCATATATTTTATCCACAAGCGTCTAATCAAGTATAAAGGAGAAGTTAATTTCATGCAGAATCAGCGCCCCACGCTTTTTGTCAATCTGATGTTACATTTTTTTTACTGCAAGCTACAAACTCCTTGAAAAATTATTTGTGGCATTTTAGTGCATTAAAAGCGTGTGTTTAAAATATTTTATTTTTATTTTTTTTAAATTTCTTCTTTTTAGTGTTTTTTGTTTGTTTTTTGTTTTTAAATTTAAGTCAAATGTAATCGATCCGCTAATGACATCATCAGTTTGCGATAAACGAGTCCAGAGCACAGGAGGCGGATTTTATTATTCAGTATATTACACGGAAAGTTAATATATATATTAAAAAAAAATAATTATGATAAGAGTTGAAAATCACATTTAAAAAAAATGTAGTTGTCAGTTGTGTGTATGTCTGTGCCCGCGCGTGCGATAGTGTGTGTGTGTGTGGAAAGGGGGGGGGGGAAGCGGTTTCAATGTTTCTCTCAAGAGAGACAATCTTGTTGGAAAGAATACACCTATATTATGTGCAGTTATCGCCAATTTCACTGATGATACTATACCAAACAAATATATTAATTTTAATTTTATTATTTTTACGACTGATTATTGTGTTGTCATTGGGAATACACAACTATGCCAGGTTTCAAGGCCAGGTGCAGTGAAGGCCCCATTGCTCCATAACAAGCGAAAAACGAAAGATGATGATGATATATTGAAATCGACCTTTATTCGTTTAACGACAAATTATGAGAATGTTAAATGAAGCAAAAGCAAGGAAGAAATGATGGAATCTAAAAAGGGATTTAAAATGTTATCATTCCTTGTTCTCCTTAAGTTTCGAACAAACAATATAATGTTAATAAAACTACACATATCCTGTGCGGGCACAAACAAAGATCCCGTTACACGCCCATTGATGCATATTGGGAATATGGTGTTAGGCCCATATTTTCTTGACCATCGGCACACTAGGGGTGATGTGGTCAGCATCACGCCGGCCGCCTTAATCTTCCCAGAAGCTGCTCTGGTACCCAAACAAACAAGACATTTTTATTTTTAATTATGGTATTCTTGTTTTAAGTAATAAAATAACGATGGTTATTTAAGATGAAAAGAACCATAAAACAGTTCGAATTTTTAATTTACCTGTACGTATAATGATACGGATTAGATGATTATGAATGCTGTCAGTAAGCACGCGGTTGTAACTGAATAGATTATCTATAAATATAGATACCGTATATCTTAATTATTCCGAAAATGTTACCGGTGACGGCTTTCTATGTTCTTCATATATTGCGCATCTTTAAAGCAGTTGTTGTTCAGCAGTCATTTTATCAGTGCCACATTTACACACATGGGCTAGTTCCTATCTTTAGTTTGTTGAATAGATGGTATTCCACTCTGTTGTGGTCCATGCGCAGAAGTTCTTATAGAAAAGGGTAAAAGAGAGTAAATAAATAAATATTACGCACATAAAGGTATATTTCAGGCACTCGTGAGACATAAGTTAGTTGCTTATCCTTTACAGGACGTGGCAATCAACCCCAGCTTTTATTGGCTGTTTGTGATTTTTCTAGGCAATTTTTACGTTCAGTAGTTTGCCATTGCTTTCTGAACGGTACGGCGCTTATATCATTGTTAAAAATCCACACAAAGCGATCTGCTACCAAACCGCCTGCAGCGGGTTTCGAACCTGGTATATCTGGATTATGAAACTGCGTTCATTTCCATTAGGCCACAGACGCCGACCGTTAGATATAAAGAAGTAGAAAACTAGACAACAGAAAAACAACATAAATGAGCGGCTTACCGGAGAATCTAACCCACGACCTTCCGAACGGCACCACCGCGTAGCAACAGAAGCGAATCTCACTATCCTCCCTGCCAACTTGGCATCACATTTATAATTTATTTGTTTAAAAAACAACGGAGCAGCATCTCTGGAAGATATTTGTATCACGTGTTCTACATATCAACAACATTTCTAATAAAGTAACAATAACAAAAGTATTTAACAACGGTCACCATCAACACCCCCGGGGTAGCTTCCGGTGTATTTTATGAGACAAAGACTAAATAGGGCTACAACACCCTCATGCATGTCGTACAAGGCGTTACTATGAAGTTGTGCACGGGGCTGGCAACCTGATCATGTAAAACAAATATCAACATACACCACCACGGCAACAGCATGTACTTGTTTTGTGTGTGCTTCCTGTGGGATCATTTAAAGATGTGACTCCATGCTCCATGGACTGCGCAAAGAAAAAATATGATGGCAGACTATCTAATTGCACCTGTGTTTACAACACAAAAATGCCACAGTGTTTTTTACGTTTTAGAGTACACCGGAAGTTAACTGATACCAGTTGTTAGCTCGCCTAAAAAATTAGGTCATTCGTGCATTACAGCGGCGTGTAGACCATTAAATGGAAGCTGCTAGAAAGACAGAACAGCTGCTAAAATAGTCGCTAGAGGGGTCGTCAGAAATAGCGCAATAATAGCATCATTCTTAAAGTTCATGAGAGTATTGTAGAAAATGGTTTTGTAGAAGAAGTTCTCTGAGATTTAAAATAACAGAAATGTACATTAATGATAACGAATTAAAAAACAAAAATCACAGCACCTGGAGAAGTAAAGAAACATAACTCACAAAAAAACAAAACCATAACTCATCAAGTAAAGAATAATAACTAATCAAATAAAGAACCATAACTCATCATATAAAGAATAATATCTCTTTAAATAAAGCGTCGTCTTCTTCTCCTCCTTTTCTTCTTGTTCTTGTTAATGTTATTGTTGTTGTTGTTGTTATTGTTGTTCTTCCTCCTCATTATTGTTATCGTTGTTGTTGTCGTTGTTGTTGTTGTTCGTCTTCTTGTTCTGGTCCTTCTTTTTCTTGCTGTTCTTGTTCTTCTCCCTCCTGATTATTCTTTTTCTACTTCTTTTCTTCTTGTTAGGAGAGTTCAGGACCCCCACTGGTGTAAGACAGGGGGATATTCGGTCATCTTATCTTTTCATACTCCACATGGACGATGTCATAAAAGCATGTAAGGAAAGGACAAGAAAGTATTCAGTAGGGTATAGGAAGATGAGACAGGTCTGTATTTCAGAGCTTGCATTTGGCGACGATGTTAACCTGACTGCTAAATCAGAGGCACATCTTCAGTCCAACTTGCAAGTCTGGAAGGAAGAACTGGAGAAGAGAGGGATGGTCATCAGGAGCTACAAAACAAAAGCCATGATGATCTAATGGGAAAAGCATCAGATTAAGCTGGGAGAACAGATCCTGGAGCAGGTAAACCACTTTAAATACCTTGGAGCTTTCACAGACTGGAAGGGATGCACCAAAGAAGAGTTGGCTACCCGAAGAACAGCAGCTGGGAGACTTTTTCAGGCCATAAATCGAGGATTCCTCAGGAAAAGAGAGATTGACATTAGGACGAAGATGGCTGTATACCGCTCCACTTATGTCCAGTCTTGACATATGGATGCTAGCCACGGGCAAAGACTACAACCCACAAAAGCCAGCTCTGAAACTCAGTAATGAGGTATCTGAGGAAGGTGGTTGAAGTAACAAGAAAAGGCATGGTCCGCTACCAGACGATACAGCAAGGTCTCAAAACCCAGCCCCTGCAGACCCAAGTAGAACAGTCTCAACTACGATGGTTCGGCCATGTGTGGTAAAGTGGGATGTTATAAATTTTTATAGGGGACTTAGTGTACTGACTGAGATCAGCTGTGAAGGTATCTGTATCTAATAGGTGTAGTGTTTTACAGATAACCTTACTTGCTACCACATTATGCCTCAGTCAGAATTATTCTGGAATATTGTGATGACTACGTTAAATGTCTAGGGTATGTATATGATGAAGTGTAAGTCACAACAACAACAGACAGATAAACAATTTAATTTATTCCATCACACTTGACAACACTGTGACACTCACACACATGTAACATGCTATAAGACTATCTTAAATGAGTCACTGGTAAATTTTCAAATATCAATATGTATTAAGTACTTTTCATTAATATATATGTCCTGATTAAACTACAAAGTGAACCAGGAATCACAATCAATTTTAATTACAATTTATATGTACAGGATTTATCAATATGAAACTTGTAGTGACATATTTTATTAATATTATCCTATGTGTGTCAGTTGTGTAGTAGTAATATGAGGTAATACTGGTTTTGTTTTTCAAGTTATGTTATTATTTGTCATCATGACTTCAAGTGTTTGTTTATCTTGTAAGTAGTATGGGGAAAAGTTCACAGTCCCTATCAATTTAAACACTGTATTTTCCCTCTGGTTTATTATAAATCAGATTTTGAGGGGGGGCATAATGTTGAGCTCCACTGGCCACATAGGCTTATCTTTCGTGATGGCGGCAGGATAAGACTCCTCTGCTCGATAGCCTCCCTGTGTTCTGGAGACACCTCACTGGTCACTATCTGGACCCAGGAGTATGCTGTCAGCCTCTAGGTTCAGCAAAGCTCAGACCAGGTGCTGCTCAATAACTTTTGGACCACGGTCCCACAATTCATGGAATAATACACAGTTACGTTGAATGGCAATGAATATAGCACAACTTCGATCTGCCGATGTCCCAATCTTTTATTTATAAAAATATGCACTGGTGCTCAACGCACTGGTTCTGTAGTAAGTTTATTTGAACATGTGGTGGTGACCTGACGCCTCTGATTGACTATATTCGCGGGTCTAACCAATCGTGCCATGTTTACCCAATCGTTTGAAAAAAAGTACTCCTACTCCCGTTTCCCCTGACAACAAAAGATAGTATTTATAGCCCGACTAATCGTGTTTAGCCTTACATTTCTTGCGCTCCAATCAAATCGGATTTAACATGGAGACCCATTTCCCGTACAATGGTGGGGTGAAAATCTGCCACTGAGCGATTCTGATTTGGGTGTTGTCTGACATCCCTCACTATTTCTTTTGGCTATAAATTGGTAATTCCTAGACTATTTGCGTAACACTTAACATATTCTTTGTCAGCAAGTCCTAAGGAACCCAAATATACAAATTTAAAGGAGCTAAGTGGCTGCGTTCAAAATATGCATTTTCTAGGATAGTCGTGTAGTTTTTTTATTTTTTATGTTTAGAACCGCCACCTGTCCTGCTGTACTGTCAGACTAATGTCAGGATTTTAGACATAAAACAGTAGAATGTCATGATTCCTAATAAGCGTTTTGTAAGTTTTTAAAAACTAACTCTCGTGTGTGTAGTGTTTTTTATCACTGTCGATTTGAAAAAAGCTAGTGCTTGTGGCCTTACACGCGTGATGGTAGTAATTGTATAGCGAGACGCGTGTTTAGTGTTGCATGCGTCCCGGCTTTCAGCCCCTCCCTTTCTTTCTATTTTTAGTCCATCTGTCTTTCGTTTTTTGGTAACGTAGTGTATAAAATGACATGAATGGAATTTTAAATCTAGGTCATCTTGCGTATCTCAAGGTTTTTCTTAGAAATGCAGCACATGTTTTATCGTAGAAAGCGGGTATTGAAGCAGTAGGCTTTTACTATCAACGTGAAACGTTACAATTTGCAGACGCAGGAGAAAACAAGGGGGATTTCGCGTACAGTCATTGTGACAGCACTGTTCTTTACCATTCTTCTTTCCTTTTATTGAATTTATGTGTTAGGCTTTACATTTACCTGATAATTTATATATGTGGATTAGAATTTCTCACGACACCATGTCTGCAGAATGGAAGAAGATCGGCTACCACGACAAATATGGGAAAACAAGAGCCAAGGATCCAGACCTCCAGGATGACCCAGAGTTTGCTGGGAAGACAACATTAGACAATCCCTGAAGGACCTAGAACTAGACTGGAAACAGGAATATGACAGCCAATAGGACAGTATGACATTCTCTCTGGCAAACTAAGGTAGAAGAGGAACGACTAAGTTCTTCTCGTTGTAGTTGTTCGTATCTTTTCTTCTTGTCCTTTTTCTTATTCTCCTGTGCATTTCAGCTCCCAAATACGCAATCACTTAGATTATACCACCTGTCTTGAGCGCTACGTATTTTGTAACAATTATTTTCATGTGTAATTTATTCTTCTCGTGTCTCTGTCTGTAACATTTTGCGGTCCCGCTACATTTCTTTTCCCTAAAATGCCCAGACGCTATTAGATAGTTTATTCAGTTTATGCCCTGTCAACATAAAGCGTAATTTCCACACCCCTGGTTCCCCTCGTATTTCACTCGTTCTTCTCAGCCATTCCATATTGATTATTGTATCATACATATTAGTTTCCGAATGTGTCTTAAGCGACAAAGAGAGTCATGGCCTGCTCCCTCAGACATGTCACAAGAGGCGACTAAAATGAGGTTGTATATGGAGCTGGCAACCTTATAATGTAAAAGAAGTTGCTACGGAAACCACAACTACAAGTAACAATGAGTTCTTTGGTGCAGGCTACCTGCAAGGGGGCTACTTATAGTTGTTGCTCCATGCTCAAGAAGGAGTAAAATGGGAAATAATAATGACTGTGGTAATGATCGTGTCATCCATATTGATAATGTTATTCTGCGCACGCACCAGGTCCAAGAAAGGTTATAACTTTTTGATTGTCGTTTTTGTTTCTCTCCACGTTTCAAAGCCATACCGAATACTGCCTTGACATTTGAGTTAACAATTCCAATTTATGAACATCAATCAATCAATCATTCACTCACTACCCTTCAGCTGTCGAAGGATCACATGCAATATCTTCCTGTCGCCAGCCATCAGCTCAAGGTCTTACCATGTCTTTCTCATCATTTGACTCGCTGTCCTCAGTTCTGTCACGAAATACATTCGTTCTTTTTTCTGGTCTTCATGCTTCCCCGGCATTATTGCTCTGCCATTCCCTGTGCGTGTTAATTCTTCTAATATTCGTTGTTTTCGCTTTCATCGTTCAAGGTTTTCTTATTACAACCTGTCACACCTCTCACCCACCCCTCTTTTCTGGTTATTTTCTCCTTTGTTATCGGCGACATGTATCGAAGGCGCGACCTTGCCATATTGATTTTTCACTTATTGTCAGCTCCAGACAGAGTAAGAGTCTACACTAAGCGACATTCCTATTGTTAACACAAGCTTTTTGTCTGGAAATGTGACGAAATCAGTCGTGCTTTTTTATAACTCTCATTCACTCCGGCAGTATCGCTTCATTTCTTTACTTCTCTCTTTCATCGTCCTTTTATTTGGCATAATTTTTGACCTTTCATTCCTTATGTCGCATAGAGATTATGATCAATAAATTTTCTATATTTCCTTTCTTTTTCTACCCGTGTCCTCCACTTTATTATCACTCTTTTATCCTTTTCCTGTATTTTTCGCATTCGTTCGTTTGCAAAAAATATTTTCTTTCCCATTCTCACTTTACCGTTTTTCTTTCTCATACTGATACGCATTCTATTACGTAGATGTCAGTCAGACGAGATGTGTGATTATGTTTCATACTCAGACATAGGAGCAGACTTTTGGTCTAGCATTTTCACCTGACACGAACGTTTCTCCGGCGTGAGGTGTGATAACCGACACCTGCACGGCGCAGAATGAGACATTTGTCTGGTATTTTTTTCTGTCACGGCACTCTCAGACAGTTTCGTAGCGTGAGGTGTCTAAGACGCGTTTGGCATGCTATGTCCAGCGTCTAAGGTACGTAGGTGTTAGGAAAGGGGAGAGATCAGGTTTTTGGAAATAGTGAGATCTTTTGTCTGGTTTAAGATATTAACCAGAGTTTGAAACTAGATTTTCATTCGTACTCCTAAATCTGCAGTAGACAGATCGCCAGGCTAGAAGAATATCTTGTGTATTGAAAAGTCTTTAGTTTCTGGGCACCATTTGCCGAGTTCTAAACTACTATTATATTGAATGATTCTAGTTCGTGGTATTAATCTGTAGTTCTGTGTGGAGGTAAATATTATATATTAGATATCTAGAATTTTGTGAAGTGTTCAAAGTGTTAAATCGCTTATTTCATATTTCACTAGTTCTTTTGTGCAGAGAGAATTAAAATATAGTCTGTATTATTTTCTAGTGACGTGTTTCAGTGGAAAGCAGAATAAATTATATTTCTAGCTTAAAATCATGCAGCTATAAATGAATTTGATTTTACTGCTAAATAATCAGACGAGAATATATTTTAAAACTAAACTCATAACTGCACTGCTACATCTTGAATATTGACGGAATACGTATGTATTCCTAATTCATGATGATTAATTTTTTAAATATAACTACTTCACGGGAATTTAAACGATAAGTCAAGCGCTACGCTTGCAGTTTAAAATGTAAGTTATAACGAGTACATAGTATGTATAATTATTTTATATGTGTTTTTTCCTCTATTTAGTGAAGAAAACTGGGGTTAACCCAAACTTTGCCAGCGTTAAGTACTGATGAGTAATATCTGAGAAGAACTAAAACATTTTCCTTAAAAGACTTGGTGTAAAATCTTTACAAGAACTTTAAAGGTGAAATGACATAACGGGCCTATTGCGCCAGATTTTATTCTTCCTGAGAAATCTTAAGTACAGTTCAGCCCTTGTGGCAAGTAAACTATTACAAACAGTAACGTTCCGCAAATTATGTCAACTTGTGGTGTGACCAAGAATTTTTTTACCTTTTGATCGAAGTTACAAACCTGACATTGTTCCTAAGTAGTGGAAACCTCGTGATTCTGATCCTGTGAGCCCGCTTGAAAACTTATTCTTACCTGAACTGATAAAGTGACACTAACTTAAAATCTGAACAAAATTATCGCCTGAAGAGGACGCTCCCCGGAAAAATTGGATGAAACCAAGATCTGCAGAGCTGGGTATCCGCTTCAGCAAACGATAAAACAGATTGTGTCATAACGTGCGCCAGACGGCGAACAGCAGCACGATTGTAGGTAAGGTTGTGTGAGACAGGGCCCTGATGAATGAACCGAGAGAAAGCAGGAACGAGTGACTTTTTTTAATGGTATACCAAATTTCACCCACTTTGTAATTTCTTAATGCAAGTTTTGTTGCAAACAAGATACTTTTCCTTAGGATAGATCATACTAATATCTAAGTCTGTTCATACCTTTAAAAGGGGAAAATCATTAGATTACCGCTAATGTATCCTTGATTCCTTGGGGCTATCACTTTTCTTCTAACAGGACTGTGGGCTAAACATCGAGGGAAGGGATCATACTGTGGGTCTATCATTCTTGTAGCATTTTTATTGACTTTATGACTATTTGTATATGCTTTGATGTAATTTTATATGTTGTGACGTAAGTTTACTATGATAATTAAACTACAGCTAAATTTATTCCAGTGTGGCGGTCAGTTCGTTCCCATAATATCTGTATAATAATTGTTATAGTTTTCCCCACGTCTGTACGTCTAACTGTCGTCTTGTATGTGCGTGCACGTGAGTGGATAGAAATACATATGTGATATATATGCGTTTAGACTGTCTGACTCCTCTAAATCTGTCGTAGAAGATAGGTGAAAGAGAGAAGATTTCTCGATTACAGTGACAGCCTCTATCACAGTCTACCATCTCACTCGTGGAAATCTATTTCTATTACTATCTCTCACTGTGACTATCACTTATTCTAATCTATTCAGAAGGGACCAACCCAGGTCTTAATTCTCCTATCAAAAATCTACGACACCTTATTTTACTCTGTATGATGGATATAGTAGGGAGAAATCTCTAACACTCCAATCCCCTACGGAAGTATCTGCTATGGGACTGTCGTTATCTTGTTTACCATCCCAGACTGGGTTCACTTTGCGCAATGTAATTAGACATGCCAACCGATTATACGTTATCACATAAGCCGGCTGACCCATTTGAACGGGACGGTCCAACATTTGAACCCAGGTGGATAGCGACCATCCCTGTGTTTGCACAAGACGGGAGTGCACGATAGACTTAAAGAAAGCAACATTGCCGACTTGTCTGTCGGCGACCTTGTCTGGTAGACAGACGAAACACAGGTGATAAATACGAAATTCGCTTCCGCTGGCCCCTGTCTGTATCAAGATTACAGATAACCCGTCTGGACGGAAGGTATTATCGAGGGATGAGTCACAGATTTGTTTGTATGAAGATGCCATCGGAAATATTACGACTTATTAGACAGAGCACGCGTGGAATATTAATGTAATATTTTAAAACACGTGGGGGATATTTTGAATTAAAACACCCCAACCCAGTGCTAGAGAGATTTGATTGGTTTGATTTGAGATGCCGGAATAAACAATGAATTCCACTGGAAATTCGGCGGAAACACAATCTGTGATTGAACTGAGAAGTGATAAATATAATATAGCAAACTCAGAGACATAGAACAAGAACAGACAGCTTCGCAACTTCAAACGAGCAACTCCCAAAATGCCAGAAAGAAAAAGATTGGACCTAGAATTCCATACTTATAAGTAACAGATCGAAGTATTTGGGAAACTTAAAACTTTAAAAAGTAAGCCTGCTTTTATAAATACCGAGACTGGGTACTCAAGGGACCATGACTTTAAAATAACAAGACTGGAAACCTAGGAATTGGATCACAAGTCATAGCGGAATTAAACACAAGTTTTCCCAGGCCAAGTTATTTCGCAGAACACCCGCCGTCGGAGGAATAAACTCTAATTTCCCAGACCAAAGTGATGTCGAAGCTTCCAATACAGAGCTGCGTCCATCCAAAGCTGTGCAAGGAGATTGTATAACCCAATAATTTTGGGTAAGTTGTGAACATTTATTTTACAAATGTGAAATTTGACATGTTTCTTGCTTAGTGGTTATAAATGAGGCTGGCAACCTCAACATATGAACAGAGTATATTCATGAACCACTAAAGCAAGTGCTGGTGATTGTTTCTTGCTAGTCGTGCGAGAAAACCTGACAGCAGAGGTGATCCCAGACTCCGGCTGGAGTAGTGATGAGTGATGACTACATCATATTTGCCTCAAGTGAAGCATATCATTTTGAGAGATTTATGTAACTTGTTAATGTTAATTCAGGCACGAATCAATATTCACGCTGTCCAGACATATTTCCCAGTTAATACACAGAAGAATATTGGTGAATTTTAATCATATTCATTGCGCTACGTTATGTGCTCAAGAATCTAATTCTTCTGAGAGATTAACATTGGTGGGTGGACAACGGAAGAGTGAGCCTGTCAGAGTGCTTCAAATAAATGTACTTACCAGAGGCATTTGTTTCCTATTTTGTCCAATAGTTTGTGGAATGAAGCTATAAGACCGTTCGAGGACGAAGCGGCAAGTCTGACGTTTCTACGCCCTTAGTTGTGAGAGCAGGGAATCAACACTGACCACCTACATAAGGCGAGGTAGGCGAAGAAGTGCCCGCATCACCAGAAAAGTGACGATATAACGGCGGCATGACTCACGTAGACAATCTAAGTGCTTATTAACAGGCGAAAACAACGGACATTGATAAAACCCTCTATTTAATCTCCGTGAGGAGAAAATTTGATTCCAATTTAAATTTCACCAAATTTTCCATATTTATTTTAACTGTTAAAGACTAATTCATTATTAAAATTGTTACATGTTGTTTCAAAACTAAACAATCATAGTCGCTTCAGTTTTATATGTATGAAAGCCAACTGTAGTAAAATCTGCGAGAATAAACGCTCATTTCAGTAAGATTTTAGTCATAAAATGATAATAAATAAACCCGCCCTATTGTGTCTGACGGTGATACTCTCACACGCCAGCAACACTGCCTTTTGTGCAGTGCTAAAGCCTATAGAACGATCCCACGGTAAAAATCTAACATGAGTTTTAGTTTCGGTTTCGAAAACGTACTACCAATATTTAACATTTTGCCAGATCTGCTGCATACATTTTGCAGCCTAGACTTATAATTAACGATTTTGCGGAAGTGTGCCGCAAAATAACTATCTGAATTAACGTAAAATTTTGACTTTAACGCTGGTAATCAGTAGCAATCCTTACATTTTTTGGTAGTGTTACACGATACAATACAAATAATTAACGCCAATTCTTACCCCGCCACGCAAAACCCCGCTTTGCTTGACACATTCTGCCATGCATATATATACTCTGCGACAAAGCCAACAGTGGCAAACACGCAGACCATTTTTTTTCTTCTCGCGGTAGTATTTCTGACGTCACTAAAACAAGTAGTTATTTTAAAAATACATGCTAGCGAGAGGGGAAGATGGCCGTCTTGTGTAAAAATTTTATTTGACGATTGACTATGACGAAAATTGAAAATCTAAACCATAATGAACCTGACCATAAAAATCATATGGTAGTATAGCTTAGAGTCCACTGAGCCAGAATGTGTTTTAAATAATATGATAGTCCCAGTATTAGCCAAGTTATTAAGAAAATACTAAATGTCTACGGACGCGCGACCAGACAGACTGTTGTTCCTGCTCGTTTTTCATAACGTTAGTGGGGACACCGGCTTAGAAGGGAGGCATTGAGGTAAATTCAAATTCGCTTGGGTAACAAGAGTACAGGAGGGGAAAGGGGAGCGGTAGGAAAATTGTTACCAAAAACTAACATCGTTTTGTATTGGCATAACTAAAGCAGACTGGCCAATCGACTACCAGCCGCAGAGTATGTTTGGAATTATTTTTGTTTTTCAAAAACTGCATTTGAATTCTGGTAGTCGCAAGCTTTCGATTGGCCAGTGCTACTAAATATTAGCAAAAAGCTTTCACTATTCATTGCCAGTTGAACAATATTTTTCATTCAAATACGCTGAGAACAGCTGTCTTAAATTTAAACTTAAATATAAAGAAGTATTCACTGTCTGGGCAGTGCAGAGGAAACTGAGGCCACTTCTTTGCAAAGTCAGCGTCATTTGTTTATATTTCTTGAATTTTGTGGTAAGAATGCTTTATGAATTTAATATGTTTAATCCCATTGCCGAAGTTAGATACTGCTATTGGGAAAAAGTGAAGGACGTGCCGGGAGCAGACATTGTTGAGTCATCACATTGAAATGTATCTAACTGATGTATGTTGTCATGATTATGTTTGAATATTATTGTATTATAATATATTAGTAAGCCTCCGTGTTCCATGAACACTGTTCAACATGCCTGAAGCATTTATATTTAAAAAGGAAAAGAAAAGAAAATCATATAAAAGGAAATGTGGTTACCCCACATTATTTTAGTGAGGAAAACTATGTAAATGTACAGTGGCGTATCTGCCATAGGGACCTGAGGTGTGGTCACAGCAAGGTGGGAGTTATGAAAAATTAGGGGCGAGTGCACCTGTAATGCACGCAAGGCTGACCCCATATCACCGTAGGGAAATAAATAATATGAAAAGTGATCAGATATAAAGGGCCAGGGTGTCCTTTTGTTGCAGAGGTTTTATTTCCTGTTGCCAGCTGGTAACAGAAAACCTGAGGAGTGACGATAACGCCAAGAAGTCTCCGACAGTTCATGTATGCTGGTTAAAAGATAACAACAGGAGCTTGGGCGTGTGATGTGTTATCGATATTTCTGCAACTACACACTATCTTATCATTCAACAAGAAACCCCAGGTGATATGTTAAGGACCTGGGTATATCTGACAGTTTCGTTTTAAATAAACACTGGTATTTCAAATCATACTCAGGAAGTTTATGGGGTATGAGGATAATACAGTCCCTCATACACAGTGACTCTCCCTTTTAGATGAATAAAGTGTAAGCTGTGAACATTCCAACAGGAAAGACATATATTAACTTTATAGTTATTGGGCAGATTGCCCACACACAATTTTAGTTGATCTTTTCTGTAAACTATCTTGTCCTCATTTTCAAAGACCTGTCCAAAAGATATGACTGGACAGGCAAAATAAATTGTACAAAAAAATATCAAATTTAAAGAAAAACTTAACCACAGATTTTTATTCACTTCCTCATAGAAACTTAAAGTGTTTTTGTGTTGTGTACCATCATTTCATTTCTCCCCTAGACACTAGGTACATCATACACCAGACACTAGAGCCAAAATAGTGACCGTGTGAGATCTAGGGAGGTAGCGTTAGGTTCCCTGCACATAATTCATCATCATCATTTATAGAGTCAGGGGCCTGCATGTGCTTGGCCTCACACGGTTAATACATACACGGATTTCATTCTTTTAGGAAACCATCATAACCTCCCCAGCAAAATCTAACTTTGCTACATAAATTGGTAGGCTTGTCCGGGCATTTGAATTTCTCCTAGTACTACATACATTGGGGTCTGGGTCTTAGCATAAACAACATTCTATTGTCCCAGGGAATCCCCATAATCATTATTGCCCAAGATTTGGGAAGTCAAGAAACTGTCAGAACCCAGATTTAATTAGATAAATTTATACTTATTTAGAAAGTTAGTTAGAACATTTTGCATTTATCAGGATGGCAGATCTGGCCAAGTTTCGCTCTGCGGCTGTGCAGACTGCCAAGGAAATGAATATGGAGAGACAAATCTTGATTGACTATGTCACCTCAGAATGTGGCAAATTTATTGTTCGGGAAGAACATAGGTTAGCTGAAGAGAGGAGAATACAGGTAGAAGAGGCTAGGGAGATTAAGAAGTTAGAGTTAGATAGAGAGGCTGAGATTAAAAGGTTAAAAATTGAGGCTGAGAAGGAGGCCAGGGCCTTAGAGGCTGATAGAGAGGCTGAAATAAAGAGGCTCCAATTTGAGGAGAGAAAATTGGAGGCAGAATAAAAACGACAGGAAAGGGAAGCAGAAGATAAAAGATTACAGAGGGAGCATGAGTTGCGACTAAGAGAGTTAGAGTTGCAAGGCCTTGCTCCAGACAATGGTCACAGCCCCTCTACCTCTGATGCTACTGCTAGTCAGGGGCCTCCAACTCAGCCATGGGGTTCCATTTAGACTATTTTTAGAAAAGGATGATGACATTGAGTCATATTTAAGCAGATATGAAGTATTAGCCACTACTTTTGGGTTAGAAAGAGAAAGATGGGGGTTAAAGTTGTCTCCGGGTCTTCGGGGATCAGCTTATGAAGTGTTTTCCAAAATGAGCAGGGATGACCAAGACAACTATAACATGTTGAAGCAAGCTCTTCTGTTAAGATACGAAAAGAACGGAGAGTTTTATAGAAAGAAATTTAGGAATGCCAGGCTACTGTCGGGTGAGACCTATCACCAGTTCTCCGCCCGGTTAGAAACGTATATGGAGAAATGGGCTTCTTTGGGGAAAACCCAAAATCTCTAAGAGATGATACTCATAGAACAGATGAGAGAGTCCATGGCTCCAGACATGAGAAAGTTTCTCATGGAACAGGGCGCGGAGAGGCTGGGTGAGATAATTAATGTCGCTGAAAGGTATCAGGCAGCCCAGGCAGAGGTAGCTGGCATCAAGAAGAAACCAGTAGATCAGTATAAGGCTCCTCAAAACCATAATAAATTTGATAACAGAGGTAAGCAGAATTTTGATAGGCCTCGAAATGATTTTAAAAATAAAACCTCACATTTCAATGACAGAAGGAATGATGAAAGAAAACCTTTTCATCTAGGTAGATTGTATTGTAAACATTGTAGGAAGGAGGGACATGACATTAAGTTTTGTAAAAGTAAACCTTCTGGATTGGCTGCTATGAGAAGGGGGAACCAGGAAGTAAAGGACAAACCTGCCGGACAGCAGGAACCTTATCACCCCCCAGTTTGTGAGGATGTTGTATGTAATGATGTCACCATAAGGTGCCTCTATGATACAGGTTTAGATTTTGATGCTGTCGTGAGCTCGCACTTGGTGAACCCAAATCAGTATGCCACAGAAACAGTGGAGATACAAGGGGCGACCAAGGACCTACCACTCATGAAACTTCCCATTGCAAGGATAACAGTGAAAATTCGCTATGTGGAAGGGATAATCAGAGCAGCAGTGATAGACGCACCCATCTACCCTCTGATATTGGGGTGTTGTTATGTCTACTTGGGAAATCCCAAGAGACCTGTGGTCTTGGCAGCAGTCCAGACCCGATCACAATCCAGAAAGGAAGAAGATGAACCTATAAATACTCATCCAGAGGAGATGAGAAAGGCACAGGCTGAAGATAGATCACTGAAGCCGTGCTATAAGAAACTCCCAAAGAGCCATACTCCTCGTAATAAAGGAGAATTCTATATGAAGAATAAATTGTTATATAGGAAGGCCGGCACTGGCTCAGCTGGTCACGGACAGCTGGTCCTTCCCAGTTCATATAGGGAAAAGGTAATGGAGTTAGGTCATGCTATCCCCTTCAGTGATCACATGGGGCTTAGCGCAACAGGACAGCGTATAGATTGTCATTATTTCTGGCCAGGGATAATAGAAGACATAAAGAGATATGTAAAATCCTGTCCCGAATGCCAGAGAGTAGCTCCAAAGCATTGGACTGCTCCAGCAACTCTTGGGGAAATGCCCATTGTGGGAACCCCTTTTGAGAGAGTTGCAGTGGATATTGTGGGACCTCTCACTCGGACCAAGAGGAGGAACAGTTACATCCTTACTCTGGTAGACACTTGTTCTATGTGGGGAGAGGTGGTAGCCTTGTCATCAATCGATTCGAAACATGTGGCAGAGGCATTACTTACGATATTCACAAGGTTAGGATTCCCGCATCAAATCTTGACTGATAATGGCTCACAGTTCAAGGGGAAACTAACAGAAGAGGTTTTTAGGTTGTTTCAAGCCTATCACTTTCATTGTAGTCCGTATCACCCCCAAGGGAACGGCCAGGTAGAGAGGTTCAATGGGACTCTCATTTCTATCCTGAGAAAGCTGGCACATGAGAAACCTGATACGTGGGACCACTACTTGCCCGCCGCGTTGTTTGCGCACCGGGAAGTACCACATAATTCAACCGGAATGGCACCCGCAACCCTGTTATTTGGGAGGCCAATAAAAGGTCCTCTCGAAGCTTTGTTAAGGACCTGGACAGATGAGAAGGCAGAGGAGACTGTTACCTCATCTTATCAATATGTGAACGAACTGACCACTCGTTTAAAAACTAGTTGGAAACTGGCAAATGATAATTTGAGACAAGCCAGGAAAAAGCATGCTGCTTATTATAATAAGAAAGCGAAGGATAGGGAACTTGCTGTAGGGGAGAAGGTACTTCTTCTCTTGCCCGGCAGCAACAATAAACTTCAGATCGGATGGCAAGGGCCATATACAGTTTTGGAAAAGGTATCCAGAACAAATTATGAGATAGACAAAAAGGGAAAGGAAAAAGTCTATCATGTGAACCTTTTGAAGAAATATCTGGACAGACAAATCCAGGAAGGAACACACCTATTGGCCTTGTCTATTGCAACCGAAATGAAAAACGACCCCCTCTCCTTATTCGAATATCCACTGAAAACTAGTGAAACGTTTGCCCAGGTGAAGATCAGTAATCACCTGATAAAAGGACAGAAGGAGAAGGTTCAACAGGTCCTTGAGAAACATACAGATGTGTTAACGGATAAACCGGGGCACACAAATTGGTTGGAATATGATATGAAACTACTAGACCCAGCACCTATCTGTATGAGGCCCTATTCTATTCCTTTCGCTAAGGAAAAAGCTTTGAAAGAGGAGATAGATTATCTGTTACAAGAAGGGATTATTTCTCACAGTGAGTCTCCTTATAGTTCCTGTGTGGTTTTGTTGCGGAAACCATCGGGAGAACATAGACTGTGCATAAATTACAGGAAACTGAATGCTGTCACAGAAGGTCAGGTGGATCCATTACCTGATACTACTCAACTATTTGCCAGGCTGAACAAGGCAAAATATTTTTCTAAGGTGGATCTTAGCAAAGGCTATTACCAAATTCCAGTAAAGCCTGAGGTTCGACCTTATTTAGCCTTTAGCACATCGGAAGGTCATTATGAGTTCAACATGTTACCGTTTGGGTTGAAAAATGCCCCGAGTGTGTTTTCAAGGATGATGCGAAAATTATTGGATCCCCTGAAAAATCCATGTATTTCGAATTTTATGGACGATATCCTCATTGCTACGGAAACATTTGAGGAACACGTTACCTCTTTGAATATGCTGTTTGATAGACTCAGAGAGGCTAGCTTAACCGCTAGGCCAACAAAATGTTGTATTGATTGTAAAGAGTTGGAATTCTTGGGACATACTGTACATCAGGGTAGCATGACCCCTGATCCCAAGAATCTGGAAAAATTGAAAAGAGCACCTAGACCACAAACAAAGAAAGATGTGCGATCTTTCGTGTCGTTGTGTGGTTTCTACCAAAAGTACATTGAACATTTTAACTCTATATGTGCTCCTCTGACGGATTTAACTAGCAAAGGTCAACGTGATACAATAAATTGGTCCGCACAGTGTGAAGTTACTTACCAGGAGTTAAAAGAAAAACTCACAAGCAGGCCAGTGTTGCAATTGCCTGACTTGAATTAAGAATTTATCGTGAGAAGTGACGCAAGCAATGTGGGCCTAGGCGCTACATTGTTGCAAAGGTCCTCCTCACAAGATGGGGAATTGAACCCAGTCGCTTATGCAAGCCGAAAGTTGAACAAGGCTGAAAAAAATTATTCAACAAGTGAAAAGGAATGTCTAGCTTTGATATGGGCTATACAAAAATTCCAGATTTATTTATATGGCAGGACATTTGTGGTCCAAACGGATCATTCATCCCTCGTATTCCTGTCACAGGCCAAGAATGAAAATTCCAGATTATTGAGATGGTCTTTATTATTGCAGCCATACTCATTTCTGATTGAATATATTCCTGGCCCTCAGAACGTAGGTGCAGACTTTTTGAGTAGACATCCTTATGATCAAGATTAGAAAAACGCGTAAGACTTCAGTGAGCTAAGTTATCTCGCAGATTATAACCTGCAAATGAATGCATGTTTTTAGGATGGGAGGTGTGTAGTAAAATCTGCGAGAATAATCGCTCATTTCAGTAAGATTTTAGTCATAAAATGATAATAAATAAACCCGCCCTATTGTGTCTGACGGTGATACTCTCACACGCTAGCAACACTGCCTTTTGTGCAGTGCTAAAGCCTATAGAACGATCCCACGGTAAAAATCTAACACGCGTTTTAGTTTCGGTTTCGAAAACGTACTACCAATATTTAACATTTTGCCAGATCTGCTGCATACATTTTGCAGCCTAGACTTATAATTAACGATTTTGCGGAAGTGTGCCGCAAAATAACTATCTGAATTAACGTAAAATTTTGACTTTAACGCTGGTAATCAGTAGCAATCCTTACATTTTTTGGTAGTGTTACACGATACAATACAAATAATTAACACCAATTCTTACCCCGCCACGCAAAACCCCGCTTTGCTTGACACATTCTGCCATGCATATATACACGCTGTGACAAAGCCAACAGTGGCAAACACGCAGACCATTTTTTTTTCTTCTCGCGGTAGTATTTCTGACGTCACTAAAACAAGTAGTTATTTTAAAAATACATGCTAGCGAGAGGGGAAGATGGCCGTCTTGTGTAAAAATTTTATTTGACGATTGACTATGACGAAAATTGAAAATCTAAACCATAATGAATCTGACCATAAAAATCATATGGTAGTATAGCTTAGAGTCCACTGAGCCAGAATGTGTTTTAAATAATATGATAGTCCCAGTATTAGCCAAGTTATTAAGAAAATACTAAATGTCTACGGACGCGCGACCAGACAGACTGTTGTTCCTGCTTGTTTTTCATAACGTTAGTGGGGACACCGGCTTAGAAGGGAGGCATTGAGGTAAATTCAAATTCGCTTGGGTAACAAGAGTACAGGAGGGGAAAGGGGAGCGGTAGGAAAATTGTTACCAAAAACTAACATCGTTTTGTATTGGCATAACTAAAGCAGACTGGCCAATCGACTACCAGACGCAGAGTATGTTTGGAATTATTTTTGTTTTTCAAAAACTGCATTTGAATTCTGGTAGTCGCAAGCTTTCGATTGGCCAGTGCTACTAAATATTAGCAAAAAGCTTTCACTATTCATTGCCAGTTGAACAATATTTTTCATTCAAATACGCTGAGAACAGCTGTCTTAAATTTAAACTTAAATATAAAGAAGTATTCACAGTCTGGGCAGTGCAGAGGAAACTGAGGCCACTTCTTTGCAAAGTCAGCGTCATTTGTTTATATTTCTTGAATTTTGTGGTAAGAATGCTTTATGAATTTAATATGTTTAATCCCATTGCCGAAGTTAGATACTGCTATTGGGAAAAAGTGAAGGACGTGCCGGGAGCAGACATTGTTGAGTCATCACATTGAAATGTATCTAACTGATGTATGTTGTCATGATTATGTTTGAATATTATTGTATTAGAATATATTAGTAAGCCTCCGTGTTCCATGAACACTGTTCAACATGCGTGAAGCATTTATATTTAAAAAGGAAAAGAAAAGAAAATCATATAAAAGGAAATGTGGTTACCCCACATTATTTTAGTGAGGAAAACTATGTAAATGTACAGTGGCGTATCTGCCATAGGGACCTGAGGTGTGGTCACAGCAAGGTGGGAGTTATGAAAAATTAGGGGCGAGTGCACCTGTAATGCACACGAGGCTGACCCCATATCACCGTAGGGAAATAAATAATATGAAAAGTGATCAGATATAAAGGGCCAGGGTGTCCTTTTGTTGCAGAGGTTTTATTTCCTGTTGCCAGCTGGTAACAGAAAACCTGAGGAGTGACGATAACGCCAAGAAGTCTCCGACAATTCATGTATGCTGGTTAAAAGATAACAGCAGGAGCTTGGGCGTGTGATGTGATATCGATATTTCTGCAACTACACACTATCTTATCATTCAACAAGAAACCCCAGGTGATATGTTAAGGACCTGGGTATATCTGACAGTTTCGTTTTAAATAAACACTGGTATTTCAAATCATACTCAGGAAGTTTATGGGGTATGAGGATAATACAGCCCCTCATACACAGTGACTCTCCCTCTTAGATGAATAAAGTGTAAGCTGTGAACATTCCAACAGGAAAGACATATATTAACTTTATAGTTATTGGGCAGATTGCCCACACACAATTTTAGTTGATCTTTTCTGTAAACTATCTTGTCCTCATTTTCAAAGACCTGTCCAAAAGATATGACTGGACAGGCAAAATAAATTGTACAAAAAAATATCAAATTTAAAGAAAAACTTAACCACAGGTTTTTATTCACTTCCTCATAGAAACTTAAAGTGTTTTTGTGTTGTGTACCATCATTTCATTTCTCCCCTAGACACTAGGTACATCATACACCAGACACTAGAGCCAAAATAGTGACCGTGTGAGATCTAGGGAGGTAGCGTTAGGTTCCCTGCACGTAATTCATCATCATCATTTATAGAGTCAGGGGCCTACATGTGTTTGACCTCACACGGTTAATAAATACACGGATTTCATTCTTTTAGGATACCATCATAACCTCCCAAGCAAAATCTAACTTTGCTACACCAACGTATGAGTCAGAATATTATATATATATATATATATATATATATATATATATATATATATATATATATATATATATATATATATATATATATATATATATATATATATATATATATATATATATATATATATATATATATTCACTAAATTAACTCAGCTGGGAGCGTGAACGGGCTAAAAACCATTGCTTAAATCCTTCACAAAAGGCGACGGACAGATATAAGTTAACCATTGCTCAGCGCTATGCCGCATGGTTCTTGACTTCTGAATTATCTTGTAAACGCTCCTTTCGGATAGAAGCGTCATCATCTCTGCCAAGAGTAATCTTGTGCGAAGGTAAACGCCTTTGACGACCCAGTTTAGACACTCTAGTTTTGGCCACTGTTGGACCACTACTGCAAAGCAGGGGAGGCAATACCTGACAGGGAAGATACACGAAAGCATGTTGTCGCATGATAAGGTGCTAGTCAGGAAACATGACGTGCTCAAACACACGTTATATCTCAATAGGATGTAGGAAAGGACAATCTTGATGAAGACAGTGATGTAATACTTCCGGCAGATGGACTTTGCTGTGATAAACAATTACAAGAAAATAACGTTTTGAAGGAGATTATTATGTTAGATCTGCGAAGTAGTGAGTTGTAAACATGACACATACCAACGGAAGTGGCAAGAAAAAACACATGATAATGAAGTTGAAATACACACGTAACGGATAATATCTTATGTTGTCATGCATAAATGTTTTACATGAGAGGACGGTAGTGGGGGAATAGACCCTTACCAAAAATCAGACACTTATTTGCAATTGGTTTGGCATTTGAGATACTAAGATGGACTGCTCCTGATTGAACTTCTCTTCCTAGTAGTAACCTGGACGCGTAGGAGAAAAATTCACTTATATGCTAGAGCGTTGTGAGACTACTTCACTGACTTCCAATTTTATCAAGAAGAAATCATAGCCTTAGAAGCTATAGAGAGCAGAAAGTGGATGATGATATCATGGTGTACATTTTTATTTTACAAGCACTTTAGTAAATTCCATATGTGTGTGCATTATATATATATATATATATATATATATATATATATATACATATATATATATATATATATATATATATATATATATATATATATATATATATATATATATATATATATATATATATATATATATATATATATATATATATATATATATATATACATACATACATACATACATACATACATATATATAAATATATATAAATATATATATAAATATATATATAAATATATATATAAATATATATATATATATATATATATATATATATATATATATATATATATATATATATATATATTTATATATATATATATATAAATATATATATATATATATATATATATATATATATATATATATATATTTCAATTGTCGCCTTCAGCTGTTCAAAAGCACTTTCATCCGACTCATTGGGGTTACAATAAACGCTATGTTAGGAGATCCAATAATGAGCAGAGGCATTTGTCTCCATAAATTTTGTGGTACATGTTGCCAGCATTCTACGCTAGTCACCTCATTAGACGTGTCTTGAAGACGCTTGACTTGACAACCTAAGCAGTTACCTCGGCCTTGTGCAAAAGACGTGCTGCTGCCACAATATTTGACTATTGGAGAGAAGAAAGCCGAAGGCACCTGTGGAAACCAGCAGCGGCTGAAGCAGATGCCAACCGACCCCACACTGGAAAATAAGTAGCAAACAAGCAAAACCAATAGACATTTCCAAAACAGTTCCACCACAATTTAATTCATCCGATGATGACACATATTATCGCGTCTTTTTTATAAACAACTATCTATTTTACACTGTTAACCCTTAAGCGATTATTAAACCTTTTTATCTGTAACTGTAAAGCTATGTTTGGATTAATCACTCTTGATTGAATTGTACGTCTGCACCCGTTTAAATCATGAATTGTACGTCTGCACCCGTATGAATCATACTGTTTATATATTAAACACAAAGAGCTATTAGATTAATAGTTGCTGAATCACCTTCAGCTGGGCGCTCAGAAATACCAGAGAAAATATATTACCTCACAGATGGGACAGAAGAAAAATACATTCGTGACAGCTTAGATGATCTCAGTTGTTAAGCTTGCTTTTCTTTAAATTTCCGTAAGATTACTTAAAGTAGACGCATCATTCTTCTATTATTCTCTCTGCCAAGAGTAATCTTGAGCGAAGTTTGATACATTTAAAGATCTTCATCATTATGCTCTAAGTTAGGCCATTGTTGGAACACTACGGCGGAGCGGGGGAGACAATCACGTCACAGTTCTCTTCTCCGTGTGTGTTTTTTATTTTGGGTCGATGTCTGTGTCTCTTACCCTGGCGATTCCTAAACGAGGACTGCCTGGTAATGAAAAAAAAATGTCTCCTGTGTATGTCCTATCCGTCCCCAGTTATTTATTCTCTTGTTCCACAAGCATTTGTCTGGTTCTTGTCATCATTTTCACATTGGTGACCCGTCATATCACTTTAATCCCTGCATTCTATGCAAGTACCAATCTGTGAAAGCCCACAATTTCTTGGCATCTGCCTTCGTTGTTCTCCAGGTTTTTTGAGCCATACAATTGGACTGAGTTGACATTTTAGTAGAAGATTATGATATTTAGTGCTGGACTTAATATTCTTCTGATTCCTCAATGCAATGATAGCTTATTTTTCCTTTTGTATCCATATTATGAAACCATTGTCCGTCACTTCAGCTCTACCTATCATGATGCCAAGATATATGTAGGATTCTGCACCTTGTAGGGGCGTTTCTTCAAATGCACTCTTGTTATTGTTGTCTGCATTAATTCACATTATCTTTGCCTTCTCCGTGTGTATTTTCAAATACATTTTCTATGACGTCTCCTCAAGTATTTTCATTTTCTCTTGTATCTTCTTCTTCTTCGTACACTCTTAGACGCTTACTTGAATGTTTTCAAAGAAAGCAGTAGCAACTTGAGGCTATTTCCATCTGCGTAGAGCTTTTCCATGAATGACACTGGTGACGGCCATATGAGCTTTCTCTATTCCACTTATGTTGGATATCTTTGAAGAAGATATTAATTTTTACCCTTTGCCTCTGTGTAGCCCGGCGGGACTCTACGGGGGTTAGGACATTTTGCTAACTTTTAATGACGTCATCATCAATTGGCATACCTTGCACTGTTTCGTTAGTCCTGTGGCGCAGTGCATCCGATTTCAACAGGCATTTATGTTGGGTTTGCCTTCCTTAGCCTTTGATTGTCCACAGCCTACCTGCAAGGTCTCTCTGTTTGACCGGTTGCTAAAAAAATGCTGAAAATCGCTACCGTCAAAAATTAAGTCGCCATATTGGCAAGAGGAGATCACTCGTATCTGATTATGGTTGTAGGTCACAGGAACCAGGTTGTAGGAAAAATCTAGATCGTCAATGAATTTCACTGATTTCCATTTCTGCTGTCTGATGTTGTTGTTTCAATAACCCAGTCTATAGCCAGTAAGAAGAGAAATGTTGACAATAGGCATCCCTGTCGCACTCCAGTTCTTATCTCAAAAGGTTCATTTATGGAAACAACTTCTCTCAATTTCCTTGAACATGTAGAAAATCATCAAAGTCAGGATCGAATATATGAAGACAATTTCAGGGCTTGATTTTTTTAATGGGCAAAAAAAAAAAAAAAAAAAATTATGTGTTTAGCTCATGAATACGGAGCCGCGGTAGCGCAGTGGATAGTGCACTGGCTTCCTAGCTCTGTGGTCCATGGTTCGATCCCCAGTTGAGGTGGGATTTTTTTAACCGCACACGGCTCCGCGGTCCACCCAGCCTCATGAATTGGTACCAGAGCAACTCTGGGAAGGTTAAAGCGGCCGGCGTGATGCTCACCACATCACCCCTACTGTGCCGATGGTCAAGAAAATAGGGGCCAAACACCATATTCCCAATATGCCTCAATTGACATGTAACGGGATCGTATTTTTCATGGATACTTATAAGCCTGAATATATCTCTGATCACTCTGATGAACTGTCTCCACCCAATCACTTCCTATTACACTAGGGGCCTGCAACAGGTCGATCTCGATCTACCGATAAGCCACAGCGTCCGACTTGGTAGATCTTTATGCAACTGTGAGGAAAAAAAAAAAACCAGGGAAATGTCGGATTCGACCTCTCCTCCCGCCGGCATTTAAAATGGCGGTGACCCCATGTTCGTGAACTGCATGAGATAGGATCGCAGTCTTTTCTTTGTATGGTTTATCATTTCCCCATCCACCTGCTTAACATTACATAGGCACATATATATAATGTGTGTGTGCCTATGTAATGTTAAGCAGGTGGATGGGGAAATGATAAACCATACAAAGAAAAGACTGCGATCCTATCTCATGCAGTTCACGAACATGGGGTCACCGCCATTTTAAATGCCGGCGGGAGGAGAGGTCGAATCCGACATTTCCCTGGTTTTTTTTTTTTCCTCACAGTTGCATAAAGATCTACCAAGTCGGACGCTGTGGCTTATCGGTAGATCGAGATCGACCTGTTGCAGGCCCCTAGTGTAATAGGAAGTGATTGGGGGGAGACAGTTCATCAGAGTGATCAGAGATATATTCAGGCTTTTATATATATATATAAAAGATCCTGGGTTGCCGACCCTTGTATTACATTATGTATGATAGTCACCAAAAACCAATCCTATTTCCTTTATAACAGATTGGAAAGATTTACGAGCCCTGGAAAAGTACGAGAAATGGAATAAGCTCTTCGTTTTAGAAGCTTTTACTAGCATCCGGTTGATATCATCCGTGCCGAGGCGAAGTCGAATATTCATAATACTAAGAGCTCCCTTCTGCTTCAAATTACCTCTCACTTCAAATCCAAAATTCTCTAAGTACTATTTAAAAATCAGAGAGAGAGAGAGAGGGAGAGAGAGAGCGAACGAACGAATGAACGAACTTTATTTTCCAAGGGTTTAGAAGGGGGCACGCAGGCCCATCTAACATTCTACCCTTCCTTTCTCTCGTCGAGAGAGAGAGAGAGGGACAGAGAGAGAGAGAGAGAGAGAGAGGAGACAGGGACAGAGACAGAGAGAGGGTAAGAGTGAACATGTGTACACGAGAGTAACATTAACTGCATTTTTAGTTCTCGGCGTCTTTCGCACCAGTAACGAAAACTTGACATTTAAGAGTGTGACACATTACGCGTTTGTGTTAATTAACTCATTAGGCTGAAATGAAGAACACGGGGCCGCGTGTGTTCGATACGGCCTCAAGAAAGAATTACGGAACGCTAATAATAAGGGGTAAGGGTTAGGGTTCAGAATTCTCAACCGAACCCTAGATCCTAACTGTAATCCTATTCCTAATAACTTGGACGAGTTATTTAGATCAGTGGTTCTCTACATTTATTTGCTCATGGCCCCCTCCCCATTCTGAGCTTCATTTACCTCTGTGCGGCCCCCCCCCCCGATAGTTACTGTTAGCTGGAAAAAAAGGTACTTTACCATTTTATTGTGGCTCCCTAGAAATATGGCATGGTCCCGGGGGGGGGGTGTCATATGGCCCAGGCTGAGAACCACTGATTTAGATGACTCCGAAGAACACGCCCCCACTATCTTCATTTGAATCATTCATCAATGTCTCTTTTCACTCCCTGTGGAGCAGGCACCCACCACTGTCGCTGGTCCCTGGTAGGAAGCCTACACCAGAACGTTCATGTGTTCTTGCAAAGGTGGTTCCTGTAGCACTTTGTGTTGCATGATGAGTCTCATATCCTTTCCCCCCCCCCCCCCCTGAGTTAATTCATATTTATTGCCTCTTACGACACACCTGAAGGAACCAGTGGCCCTGGTCTTTCTGTGTCTTCTCAAAGACCGACGGGAAGTACAAGGGGACATGTTTGTTTTACAGTTTGATTATTCTCTTAAGATTTACTAGACTGGCTAAAAACCGGAAAACATACCGGCCTACAAAATACAAACACACACATACACACACAACAAGAAGATACAAATACATAGACAACCACAAGCATGATTGATACAAGGACAAAAGCACCACAGATAAACAGGTAGACGCACAAAATAAAAAACAACACAAAATATCCACAAAATCACACGACAAGCAATTCAGAGCCAAGTGACCATACAGTTTTAGGCTTGCTTGAATAAGTTTGTGAGGATCTCCTGTGTTGTAAATATGTCGATGTTTTTTTTTCTTTAACGAAGATTTAAAATACTGTGTTAAAAATATATGAATTTTTTGCGGGTGGAAGAGAGAGAGAGAGAGAGAGAGAGAGAGAGAGAGAGAGAGAGAGAGAGAGAGAGAGAGAGAGAGAGAGAGAGAACGAACGAACGAACTTTATTTTCAAAGGGTTTAAAATTGGGCACGCAGGCCCGTCTAACATTCTGCCCTTCCTTTCACTCATCTTCCATACTGAATCCATTTATTCTCACACGTATCCTAAATATTACTTAAATAATAAAATAACAAAAAAAGTACAATAAAATAAAATCCCAACATTGTAACTGTACAATAACAGTTACACAGATTTACAGATGCGTATCATAAATTATATTAAACAGGACAAAATTAACTTTAAAACCTACATATGATGTTATGTAATTATTTAAGAACATAACGAAATTAGGGTGGCATATAATCTGCACTCATGATGTATTTGAAAAGTCTGTGATTGAATGAATATGGACTAAGAGTATTTTTTAAGTCGTGTGGAAGATTATTCCACAGATGAGCAGCAGAAAAAGCTAAACTTTTCTTGAATAAGTCGAGCCTAGGCTTGGGCATGTGTAATTTATTTAAGCGTTGACTGCGTCTTCCGCTGTATTTGAAAATAGGCCACAGATACGTTGGAGCATTCTGTGACAAGATTTTGTGAATAAATTTGGCTTTGTTGAAGAGAAGGCGCTTTCTTAGTGGTAATATGTTAAGATATGTATATGCGTCTACACACTGTGTGAGGTCTTTGCCTGAAATTAGGCGCACTGCACGTTTTTGTAATGAATAGAGTCTTTTAGTGTTGGACATGGTGCAGCCATCCCAAATTGTGGAACAATAGTCTAGATGTGTTTGTATCTGGGATGTATAGAACATTTTTCGTGTCTCCTCATCTATGAAATGTTTGATTTTAGCTAACTGGTAAACTTTTTGTGCCGTTTGTTTGGTAAGTGCTTGTACATGCGAATTCCAACTTAAATGTTGGTCAATTATGAGTCCTAGTGTTTTATATTCATTTACATTTTCAATTAAAGAGGTTCAAATGTAGAGCTGAAGTGTTGTTTTCGGCGAGTTTTGTAATTTTTGTCTAGTTGATATTATCATACATTTTGTTTTAGTGATATTTATTTGCATGCAGTTTTCATTGCTCCACTTAATAAAATTGTCTGTGTCGCTTTGTAATAATATTTCTAGCGGGTTGCAACTTTTATCACTAGTATAAATGGTACAGTCATCGGCAAATAGGTCGCAGAATGAGTACTCGATGTGTAGTGGAAGGTCATTTATGTAAATGGAAAAAAAGTAGAGGGCCAAGAATAGAACCCTGAGGAACACCGGTGTCAATAATAGTTGGGTTTGACAATGAGTTATTGTACCACACTATTTGCTGTCTGTCGGACAGGAATGATTTAAGTAATGTCACTAGTTTAAAGTTAACTTTCATTGTTTCTAATTTTCTTATTAAAACAGCGTGATCTAACATATCAAATGCTTTCCTAAAGTCTATAAAGATTGCTCCACATATGTTATCGTTATTTATGTTAAGTTCCAAGTTGTCTATCATCTTAGTTAGAGCTGTGTGGCATGAATGCTTTTGTCGAAACCCTGACTGACTGTCAATTAGCAAGTCATTGCTAACTAGGTAATGTAGTGTTGCTTTATGTATGTGTTTTTCTAGTGGTTTAGAAAGCGATGATAAAAGAGAAATTGGTCTATAGTTACCAAGATTACTGTTATCTGACGAGCCAGGTTTGAAGAGAGGATATACTTTGGCAATCTTAAAGGCCGAAGGAAAATAACTTTTAGCAATACTTACTTACTTAGTCGTTCCCCTTCTACCGTGAGGTGTAGAGGTTTGGAAGAGAGAGCGCCAGACTATCCTATCGGCTGTCTTCCTCCTGGCCTGGTTCCATTCTAGTCCTTGATCCTTCAAAGATTGTCTAATGTTGTCCTCCCAGCGGACTCTGGGTCGTCCTCGGGGTCTGGATCCTTGGCTCTTTGTTTCCCATGCTTGTCGTGGTATCCGATCTTCTCCCATTCTGCAGACATGGCCAAACCATCTTAATTGGGACTGTTCTACTTGGGTCTGCAGGGGGTAGGATTTAAGGCCTTGACGTATCGTCTACTTTTAGCAATACATTGATTATATATATAAGTTAGTGAATCACTAATAGCTGGTGCGGCGTAACGCAGTATTCGATTACTAATTCCGTCAAGCCCTGATGAGCTATTATCCTTAAGGCCAATAAGATAGTTATACACTTCATTAACTGTCATAAAAGGAATGTCGGGTGGAACTGAGTTTGTACATTTGTTTTTACAGAATGCTGAAAGTTTGTCTAAGTCACTACAGGAAGGTGGTTTTGTGGATTTCAGACTGTTTATTTCTGCTTGAAAGTGATTGCTGAAGTCGGTGCAAGTATATGAAGTGTTGGAAGAGAATGAGTCTGGTGCATTACGTTTTTTCGCTAAGGTGTTAATTGCCTTCCATATTTCCTTACTATTTGATTTGTTCTGAACTATATTTCTAAAATGATTTTTCTTTTCTTTCCGAATTAAATATTGAACTTTGTTCCTGTATACCCTGTATGTGTTGAGGTCCTTATTTTTGTGCGCTTGATCTCTCTGCCTCATAGCCTCCAACACTTCCTGCGTGATCCACGGAGATTTTAATTGGCGTTTGACACGAATTTCTTTAGCTGGTACGTGCGTGTCAAAAACATTATAAAAAATTTTTGTCCAGTATTCAACAGCGTCATTCGGATCAGGAAGTTGGTAAACACGGGCGAGAGGTGCAGTTAGCAAGTCATTTAAAAATAATTCCTTACTGAAATGTTTGAAACTTCTAAATTTGATACTTACACGTTTATTTTTTGGAACTTTACATTTATTCTTTGACCATGTACAGCATACTAGATAGTGGTCACTCATTGCAATATTAGGGACAGAGCATTCTATGATGTTTTCTGGGTAAGTTACGTATATGTGGTCGATTAGTGTGGTTGATGCTTGTGTTACTCTTGTAGAGAGAGAGAGAGAGAGAGAGAGAGAGAGAGAGAGAGAGAGAGAGAGAGAGAGAGAGAGAGAGAGAGAGAAAGTTGGCATCTTTAACTGTCATAAGAGTTCAGATTTGTTATCTGGTAACGAACGTCTTTTTGGCTAAGCGGTTAGATAACACTGGCTAACAAAAAAAAAATTTTTTTTTCTTTCTCTAACATTTCTATGTTTTTCTGGTCAATTTTAATGCGCTGTTTTTAAATCTGCAAACCGTTTTTCTCTATCAGGTCGGGATCTCTAGAAATACGCAACTGAAGTTTTTTAACAACACATACAGTATTACAACACCATTCGTACAAGAAGTATAACAGTTATGTAGGCTTGAATTTCTTTGTAGTCGACTTTCGTCGGTGAATGGCATGTGGTACATCGCGATGAAGCATCCAACAATATTCGGCAAGCATGGTCACACTCCACCGTCCTTGATAACGTGACTCCTTAACGGCGATATCTTGATGGAATCGTTCTCCATGTTCATCGCTGACTTCGCCAAGGTTGTCAGGGGAAAAAGTCAAGATGCAAATCGAGCAAATGGATTTTGAGGGACATGTTACAGCCCATAATTTTGTATGCATCTATGCACTGCTTAACAATATGCACATAGTCGACAGATTTGTGATTTCCCAGAAAGTTATCGACGATCGATTTGAATGCCATCCATGCGCGAAGTTCACTACCATGTAACAAGTTCTCGAATTGTTTGTCTGCAATAACTTTCCTAATCTGAGGTCCTACAAAGATACCTTCCTTTATCTTTGCATCGCTAACTTGAGGAAACTTTTCTCGAAGATAAGTGAAAGCTTTGCTCGTTTTATGTAACGCTTTTACGAAATTCTTCATGAGCCCCAACTTTATATGTAACGATGGTAAAATGATGCCGTCTTTGTTGACTAATGGCTCGTGTATTACATTTTTATGCCCAAGCTGCATACGATCCCTGATAGGCCACACCTTTCTTGCATAATGTTTCTGTCTGTTGCAGCTGTCCCATTCACATAGGAAGCAACAAAATTTAGTATACACAGTCTGCATGCCCGTGAGAATTGCAATGACCTTTAGGTCTCCACAAATCCGCCATTGGTAGTCATTGTACTTTATTTTTGCCAAAAGTATAGCCATATTGTCATACGTTTCTTTCATATGAACAGAGTAGGCGACTGGAATTGATGAAAATAAATTTCCGTTATGCAATAACACGGCTTTTAGACTAGTCTTGGAAGAGTCGATGAAAAGTCGCCATTCATTGACTATGTGCTCATGACCGAGGTGCACCATTAGATCGTTTACTTCTTTGCAACAGCAAATGTCATCATCCATCTCAAAGTATTGAACAAGTTTTCTGTGTCTATGACGAAATTTAGATATCGGAGTATTGACGCTAAAAGATTCCATTCTTTGAGTCGCGAACCGAGTAATTCCGCTTGTCCTTTGGTAAGAGCGTGATCACGTATTAGATCTGAAAGTTTTGAATGGTTAATTAAGTGAACACCCTCATTCACCGGTATATAATCCGAGTCAGAATTAGTTTCTAAAGCAGGTAAACGATCACTTTCTGATGGTTCATTCACGTCCACCGGATATTGTTCTGGTGGAACTGAGATCGGACACGTGATTGGATCATGAGGCGCTGGTTTCGAAACCTATTCAATATTTGGATAAACCACAGACTTTCTAGTTTTAAAAGTGAAACCATGGATATTTGTCAAGCAGAAATAACAATCAGTAGCGTGAACACGATCGGTAAAATAGTCGCACACGTAACAGAACAGATCAGCCGAATCTCTACAACTTCTAGAAGCCATATTTCGCTCAGAATTATTTCAAAATACAGTAACTATTTGAAAAATAGCGTAACATATGTCATGCATCTTTTAGCAGTATAAGAAGTTGTAGCGTAGCAAATGTTGCGTAAGTATTATATGTGTTGATAAATGTTCTGTGGAGGATGTCGCATTTGCCACACAACGTTGAGGGTGTTGTAATTCATCTGCTCCTCTCAAGGTATGATAATCCTGGCCTTTGCGGAGTAGTGTGCCACCCTCAGACACCAGGGATGATGAGGCGTAGTAACTTGGTGTCTGTAGTCTCATTTAAGTGTGATGTAGATGTGTATACAGACAGTGAGCATTACGAACAAGTCAATCCACACAATGACGTCACGTTAACTCACGATGTGAAAAGTCAATGATGCTTGCAACAGCTAGTGACGGTTTTGTATAATTTATTATAAACGCCACAATGACGAAGTGTGTAGACATAAACAAGCAGGTACATCATAGGTACGATCAAACAGTCATTATTACATATGTAGACAATTCAACTGGCACAGCAGACAGCATCAAAATAATGTGCATCATCTGCCTTTTAGGATATCGTAAAGCCGCTGTACATGTAGTCAGGTAGTAACTTCCCCCTTTCCATAAGAGCTAGAAGATATCAACTAGGAGATTAAAGATGGTCTCCTCGATTTGACCTCAACAAGACAGGCATGTCTTTTGAGCGCCACATTATCGTCCTCTATTGTCCAGCAAACAGCAAAGGTATCAAACCTAGATCCATCAACAAATTTCAGGAAGCAAATAGTCCGTAGGACAGGCATAAATCGATGCGTGACAATCTAAGTGGATCGTGAGCTGAGCAAACTAGTCATATCGTAGACTTTAGAATAAGGCAGGCTAAGCAAAAGTCAACATCACAAGATGGCGATAAAGTTACTCAGCCAAAAAAGGGATTTAATTACCTGTTCATAAGGAATTAAATGAATAATCACATATGCCTCCAGGCATTAGGAATAACACAGAGATATATCATCTCAAGATAGGAACAACAATCATGAGGACTCCTTCCTGAATAAACTAAGCGAAGACTAGCACATAGCTACGTCTCGCCTTCACAGCTTCTCAGCACAGACTGACCTGGGCGGAAATCGTTTTACCAACGCCACAAAAAGGGACATGCGCAGAAAACGCGAATCGAATACAACTCAGGCCAATTTACGAAACGAAGAATGTTCTACAATGTTCGACTTAAGACCTATTACCTTAAAAGGAAATGAATCTTGAAACATTACGATTGCCAACTGTTTTCAAAGAACTGACGATCTGAGCGCTCCATATATGGTCGTGACTCAAAATCGTTCACACAGCTATCGGCAACCCTAGCTATCAAGATAAGACAACTTCTTAACGATAGCTATCAAGATTAGACGACTGTAGAAATAAAAGTGACTACAATTTCATGAGTTCCTTCCCATGCATTAAAAAATGAATCTAGTCAGAATGCATGGTCAGAATAAGTTGCTACAAGTTTTTAGCAGCAACAGAAGTAAAAAAAATTTTGCATTTTATTAATTTTTAATAAGTTATATAGTAAAAATGAAACAGAGCAAATAACGGTTTCCCAAAAATATATTTATTCACAAATATCTTAAAAACCCGATGTGATAGAGATAAACGGATTTCAGATTTGAAATCAGCGCAAGAAACTGACCTAAGAACCCTTATTCTTATATAAGAAAGAAAAATGTTGTTTGTCAGTGTAATTCCCTCTCTCGCCACAGTTACTAGGGTACGGGATCCACTACAGTTTACCCAACTGTAAATGGGTACCTGCCTGCTCTTGAGTTAGGGAATGCAAAGGCAACGAGTAGGGGAAATGGCCTTATGATGCAAGGCCTAGTACATTGAAGTCTCTAACACTTCACTCCCCTACAATAGTTTCTGCTATGGGACTACCTTTACCTAAACTTTGAGAGAAAATAGATAAATGACTAGCCTATATGTGACATGAGAAGACTGAGATGAGCAACCAATAAAACACCCAGTCACAGTTTAGTAAGATAGGAAACCACTTGTAGTATCCATGGCGACTGTTTCACTAAAACTGTTTCATCAATTCACCATTCATCACAATGCGTTCCCCACAGAGTATAGGCCTTCAATAAAGGTATGCCAAGTCTTCCTGTACCGTGCCATCAGCTCAACGTATTTTCTTCATCTCCTTCGGGTTTGTTTCCAGTTCTCTTCTCCTTGAGTTCTTTGGTCTCTCGTACACTGGAAATTCCACAAGGACTGCCTAGTAATTACATTAACATGTTTCCTCAGTATGGGTCCAATCCATCACCATGTTCTTCTTCTTCTTCTAACCTCTTCTTCCACTGGCACTTGTCTCGTTTCTTGTCATCAGTTCCACATTAGTGATCTTTTCAATCCTTTTATTCATCGCAAGCACCGATGTATTCTTGGATTGTTGGTTATTTGTTCTCTCCATGTTTGAAAGAAGAGTTTGAATTTAATATTAATAAGGAAGTAATTTCAAAAAAGGTCCTCCCTCGGCTTTATTTCTAGGTAAGGGTGTCATTAAGACGGAATCTTACCAATTAAACAAAACATTATAATTATTCCTAAAAAATAATCGATACTTGGCACAATTAAACTCATTCATCGATTACTGAATGCCATAGCAGAAGGCGGTCCCGTGTCGTACAAGACGACTAGTATAAGGTAAAAAAAAAAGAGATATTTTAATCAAATGCCGAACTGATTGATATGTGAATTCCTTTGCAAACGAAAACTTAAGCATCACTTTAAAAATGGTTTATTTAAGTGCTTCAACTTGCTTCAAAGGATATTTGGTTTTTTTCAAAATTTAATTTTTGGTTCATGTTAATCATTTCTAATTATGTACATGTATATTTCTTAGAATCTCTATGCATGGATATAGAATGCAGAGCTATTTAGTCAGATGTGTGTGTATATATCTTTAGTAACAATTGGAAAACTATATTAAAAGTTTGGTTACTTTTCTCCGACGGTCAACGCCGGTTATCATTGCTAGTGGTGTATATGATTTCTTCCACTTGCTTCAAAATGTTAAAATGTTGGTTTAAGCTATAAAAACATAGACTAAAGAAACAAAACAAATTCTAGAGCTAAATTTGTGTTAGACGTAAATTAAAACAAAATCACTTAAAAAATACACTAACAAGTTTAAGGTTTTCTATCTGTTAACTGAGAACTAGCGAGTTTTATATTTATCTGCGTACGTACAGGTAAAGTGACCTTTTCGATGAATGCGTGGGTTATTTAATGGCCGATATTATCAGGTTCCTGAAGAGATGAAGAAAGAACATGACTACTGCTCTTCAACTCATGTCACGTGTTATACGGCGCGTGATTTATTGGAATTTCTACTGCTTCCAAAGAGAGATGGTTTATTTCTGTATTTATTATTATGTCCCTATTATTACGATTTATAGATTTCACTTTCGCATAAACAGTGTCTAAATCCTGTTGTGCCTTTGTTTATATAAGCTTTGAAGTCGACTAAAAAGAGCTGTGCATAAGGCTGGCAGCCTTATAATCTAAAACACATTGTTGCAGAAACCACAGCTGCAAAAACATGTGAATGTTTGGGGCATGATTCTTACAATGGGACCAGCTGCACCGTAGCTCCATGCAACGTAAGGAGCGCAAAGGGAAATAATGATGATGATTATCAGAGTTGCCCAGTATAGTTCCGGGGGGGGGGGGGAGTCTGAAGAGACAAAGAAAGAACAGGTCTAATGCACCGACAGGCGTGTCGTACAAGGCGACTAATATGAGGTTGGGCATATGACGGCAGCCTCATCATGTAAAACCAATCGCCAGAGAAACTACCCTTGCAAGAACATGTGACTGCTTGGTGCAGGCTTCCTGTAAGGGGGCCAGCTGTAGTGATGGCGCTATGCTCCGAAAGGAGCGCAAAATAAACTGAAAATGGTGATGATTATCAAAGTTACATTGTTTTGTTGGATCAATAACCTTTAGTTCCGCAAAGAGCATAGACCTTCAACAAACGTATGCCTAGTCCTCCTGTCACGTGCCATCAGCTCAAGTACTTTCCATGTTTTTACTCATTATTATCACTTCTGTCTCCTGTTCTCTTCTCCCTGCGCGTATTTTATTTTTTGGTCTATCTCTGCCTCTGTTTCCATGGAGATTCTAGAACAAAGACTGCAACGTTATTTTTTTAATAACACGAAAATACCAGTCATTAAAATGTATGTAATATTCATTGGATAAAACGCTCTTGAAAAATCATATGCGCACTCAGCTCCGCTGAGCGCTGCTGGATATTCTCGCCAGTGGATAATTAACGTCTTGTTAAAGTGAAACCATAATGAAGCATGTGTGAACGGTGGTTTGGTTTTAGACAAGTAAGTGAGTGTAGATAAATGGTTTGAAAAAAATGAATGGAGTTGTTAAAAGACTCTTCGTCTTTGTTGAAGGGAAGTGATGTGTGTGGAGGAGTGCTTTAAGCAAAGGGAGGAAACTCCGTGGTTTCCACTTGGGAGATGTAGTAGTTATTTTTAGAGTTAAGCATATTAAGTGAGTCCAAAATTGTGCTGGGACAAATTTGCATGTTAAGTTTTTGTAATAAGAATTGAAGAGAAGTGTATGGTTTTGAGTCTAATCATCAAAGGGAGATATCTTGGAATTACGTCCCTTGTAAGTTTTGGTGGGTGAGCAAGAGAAAATACGCACGAGAAAGTTGTGGTAGGATGAACACATTTTAGGAGTGAACGGAAAATGTTAGAACGGGGATTAGTCAGTCTGATTTTGAACGCGCTGAGCGTAAGTTAGCAAGTGTGTGATAGAGAGATGGTAGTTTGGAAGTTCATTAGCGAGCGAGGTTCTTGATATTCATGTCTCTGGAAAACAAGCCAATTTTTGTGGTTGGATACTGTGGTTACAGACACGCCATAACAGGAGTTATGTTATCAAGTTGTCAAGGTTTTGTGTTTTTCAAGACAGCAGGTATGATTGCAGTGATAGACTTTTTTTTAGATAAAACAGAGACAGAAGTAGTAATCAGGTAAACTGGTAGAAAATCAACATCCTTGGCAGTTGTAGGCCAGTCTTCTAGCAAGATACACCAGAAAGTCACTAAGTGAAACGTTATAAAGATAAACTAACTTAAGATCACCCAGGTGACATAGCAGTGGAGAAGTTAGACGAGAGCAGATCAGTGACATATATGTACAAGAATATGATTTTTCGGATGTTCGCTGAATGTTGAGAAAATGTACAAATGGGAATTATATCAAGTTGAATGTATAAATCTATGAGATAAATTCGCAGAAGAGAGAATCGGATTCTACTTTATGAAAATAAAACTTTGAAGTTCGTTTTACTGCTGTTGGAGTACAGTGTGTCAACAGAGTTAGAAACCATCAACCATCTGTACGTCTTGTCTAACAGTGCACTTCATCACTTGTTTACAGCAGAGTGTTTACATTGTCTGCTCACACATACTGGCCACTGGTTAGGGCAGTGATCTGAACCTCTAACATCAACACTATAAAGAAATGCAAACCTTAACCCACACTATCACGGCAACACATGCTAATTTTTTTGCGCTGTTTATATATTTCATTACACATCCTCAGAAGAGACCCTGATACCATCACCAGAACTGACATGCTATGGACTCCAAAAGCGACAACAAGGCCAGGCAAAAACTACTTGGTGGAGAACTGGGAAGGCGGAGATGCTAAGCATGACCCAGAGTTGGGGCACCACATGTCAGATGGCTGTCGACCGAGCAAATTGGAAACAGTGTTGCTGCCCTTCAAGACGCTACTAGGCGTGATGGTCACTGATTGCTTTGTCAGTCAGTGACCCAGGACCAAAGAAGAAGATTTACCTGGGTAATAAATGTTGACAGGTGTAGCTCTCTAACAGTTGATTATCCTGCTCAAGATATAAACTACGTGCGATTGGTGGATATAAGAAACAGAATCCGTGACTGTCTAGTTGTATGTAAACAATACATTTATTAGGCGATCCCATTTTTGTTGTTGTCGAATGAAAAAAAACAAACACATTGAGAATAAGTATATTTGACAACCACGTCTGCGTATTGTAATAATAAAGCACTGACACGTTTGCCGCTTTGGCCCAGAGATAATTTATATTTTACGAGGGTGAGTCAAGTGAAAACCGGAAATATGTTATAACAATAATAATAATCATGCCATTATAATGTAACTTGCCAATATTGTTGTCCTGGATGTCTCGAGTGTCATGCACGCGCCATCGCGGTGATGACGCATAAGATGACGTCATAATGACGTTTTAAAGATGGCCGCCCCGCTAGTGGAATACACCAAACAGCAGCAGCGTTCTGTTATTCAATTTTTGATCACCGAAGGGGTGAAACCAATAGAAATTCATCGGCGAATGAAGCTCAAGTACGGTGATGCATGCATGTCAAGGTCGCAGGTGTATGAATGGTGTACAAAGTTCAAAAATTGCGTGATTTCTGTGACAGATTGTTCACGACCTGGTCAGGCACACAGAGTAGTGACTCCAGAATCGATAGCATCCGTTGAACGACTCGTACAGGGAAACCGCCGATTGACTGTGGATGATATTGCCACACATCTTGACATCAGTCACCGTTCAGCACACCACATCATCTCTGATGTGCTACAGTACCACAAAGTGTCTGCAAGGTGGGTGCCACGGCAGCTTACTCCAGAATTGAAACAACCACGCATTGATGCTTTTCAAGAACTTTTGCGGCGATTCGAAACAGAAGGTGGGGGTTTCCTATCAAGAATTGTTACTGGTGACGAAACTTGGGTTCACTACTACGAACCTGAAACAAAGCGAGCGAGCAAAGAATGGCGCCATCCCTCCTCGCCTAAACCGAAGAAGTTCCGCACGCAGCCATCTGCAGGGAAGGTAATGCTGACTCTCTTTTGGGATGAACGAGGCGTTATTTTAGAGCACTACATGCCAAGGGGCAACACTGTCACAAGTGCCACGTATACAGAGCTTCTCAGGAATCATCTTTCACCTGCATTCAAATCCAAACGACGTGGCCTTTTGAGTAAAGGTGTCCTTTTGCAACATGACAATGCTCGACCCCATACAGCCCATGCAACGACTGAAACCATCGAGGCTCTGCACTTTCAGTGTCTCCCACATCCACCATACTCGCCAGACCTAGCCCCAAGTGATTTCCACCTGTTTGGACGACTCAAAGAGGCATTGGGAGGAAAGACTTTCAGGTCCGATGAAGAGGTACAGCAAGTGGTGCATGAATGGTTACACACGCGACCAAGAGAATTTTTTTCTTCAGGAATGCAAGCACTTCATAGGCGCTGGAAAACTTGCATAGAACGCAATGGTGGCTACGTCGAAAAATGAGACATTTGTGTTAAAACTTTTCTTCATATATTCACCAAAATAAAATATTTCCGGTTTTCACTTGACTCACCCTCGTATTTCTCAAACACTTAACTGGCTTCAAACGTATAGACCAGGTCTGGAATGTTAGGCTTGTACGTGGCAAAGTCACCGGGTTTCGGGTTCTAAATCCGGTAGTATCCTGCACCAATCCGCCTGGCTGTAAATGGCTAAAAGCATGATAACAAGAACCAGACAAGCGCCAGTGGAACAAGAGATGCTGGCATAGGATAGGGCACACACTGAGAACACATTTTGATAGCATTACTAGGCAGTCCTTGTTCTGGAATCCAAGGGTAAGACAGGTATAAGGAGACAGAACACATAGAGAAGAAAACTGAACACAGACATGAATGGAATGAGGAAGACATGAAAAAAAGCCTTAAGCTGATGACACGGGACAGGAAGACTTGGTATACGTGTGTTGAAGGCCGTGCTGAAATCGGATGTGTCGGCCGAAAGGCGCAAATATCGCAGCTTCGCTGTAAATGGACACAACGCAACCAACGTCCTTTTCAGGACGAAGAAGAAAGAAGAAACAGCTCTAGCTAAACAACAACAACAACAACAACAATAAAAGCAACTGCAACAACAGAAAAAGCAACCCTACATCAGCCACAGTCACAAACCGAAAACGAAAATGAGAAATGGAAGAAATGCTGCGAGAAAATAACAAAGAACAAGCAGATACGCCACAGTGTACAAACGAAACACAAGACAATTATTATTTACACAAAATATAAGCAAATCAGAATAAATAAATCCACTGACGCACTCCTAAGCGCTGTACATTCATTAGTGGCGTACTTCTGCATCTACGTGACGGAAATCACCGGAGTCAAGCAATATTATATTATCTTAATCTCAGACTCTCTCAAGTTTCCCTGTAAACAAAGTCTCAACAACATAAATTATTTAGCCCTTGACTTCATCCTACGAAGTTACCTTTATTTATCCTTGTATTTCTTCACAGTAATTTTCCGTAACCAAATATTTGCTCAACTCGTGGAGTTCCCGGGCGTCTCGGATGAAAGAAAGAAAGAATAAAACTCTGCTACCTCAGTCCTGTCATACAAAGCCACTAAATGTGGTTGTGCATGGGCGTCTCGAGATGGATTTGGGGCGACCCCTTCTCGATCTCTCTTTCACTCCGGCGGTACTCATTTAAAATTGTTGTACTGACTAATTGCGTGCTTTTCCATGGTCAGCACTTCTTTTTTTCTCAGCTATGTAGCAGATATTTTTTTACTTTCATTGTTACACTCCTTTTAGTAATAATTCGTCTTGTCTGATTACCTGCCCATCCCTGCTGAGATAGTAGATAGGTGATGCAATATTGAAACGGCAGTCATGTTGGTAAATTCTCGTGTACCAAACCTTGGCCGCGACAGATTAACACTAAAATCGCCTCAGCGTATTTGTTTAATCGCTGAAAAGGCAAAGGTGAGTCTTCGCCAAGGTGGTAAAGAGACGGGTTTTGTGTGCTCAAGCGCCAGATAACGAGATTACTCGTCTGTGAGACACCTTATGGACAGACATAAATGACATAATCGTTTCCTGTCCGACTTTCACGAAGACACTACTTTATATGAAAGTAATACGTTGTTACATCTGACACACATTGTCGTATGAGTTTACCGATGTGTTGGTGAGTTTGCTGCCAGGCAATCAATGTTTTATTACCATAAATGGGAGAGGTGACCTCTGCATCATGCACATAATTTTTACATGTCGGAAATAATTTTAAATTTCCCCCCACGACACGCATGTTTGAAAACGATTGGCGTTCTGATTAGCCTAGTAACAAACAAATGCGAGGGCAGACTTGCAATATAACCTGACACGTTTCAGTGTTAAAACGCTGTGAGAAATCGCTTGCCAAGACTACATCCAGACCTTGCCAGAAGTTAGAATTCAGAATTCCATTTTACCAGACCGGACGTTTTTTGGAGTATTTTGGAAAGACTTACACGGCGCAGGAAAAACTCTACCATTTTAATAAGGGACCGGAATCCGAGGAAACCGAAACACACGGAGTCATAGTGGGAATTAATGTTAAAAGTAACGACCCAACTCCGCCAATGCCGGTCCCAAGCCCGGATGAAAAAGGAGGGGGGCGGCCTGCATGGAGGCCGTAAGGAGGCAGCCCCTCCACCATGCAAAGGCACAACAGGCCAATCACCTGTTTGCTTTAAATCATGATTACGCGAACTACAAGAGAGAAAACCGGACTGATTCTAAAGGCGACGAACTGGAACGGACTACGGACTACGACTTATGGAACTTGGAACACAAGAAGTATAAATAGGAAGGAAGAGGAGCTGGTGGAAGAGATGAGGAAAGCAAAACTAGAAATCCTGGCTATAACGGAAACGAAGAAAAAAGGACAAGGAGTCATGGATCTCGATGGCAACACGTTGCTCTACAGTGGTGTACCCATATCTGAAAGAGCTAAAGGGGGCGTGGGTTGCATTGTGGCCCAAAATCAAAAAGATAGTATCAAGGGATGGAACTTTGTCTCGGAGCGCATTATGGTTGTAAAACTAAAAGAAGGAGAAACCATAGTCAACCTGGTCATAGTGTATGGGCCAAATGAGGATGAGAGAGCAGAGGTCAAGGAGGAATTCTTCGAGCTGCTTCAAAGGACAGTGGATGACTGCCTAGATGAAGTTATTATGCTCGGAGATTTTAATGCCAGAGTTGGAAATGACCATGCTAGATGGGGTGGAGTTATCGGAAGATATGGAGAAGATACTCTCAATGACAATGGAAAGCGACTCCTTAGATTCTGCAGTGAGCAGAATCTGATCATTACAAACACAAAGTTCCCCCATAAGCGCATACATGCATACACTAGATGTGAACCAACCAAGAATGAGAAGTCAGTGATCGACTATGCCATTGTTCGGAGAAGCTCATTCAGATATGTCCGAGATGCAAGAGTCTGGAGGGGGCCAGAGATTGGAAGTGATCACTACCTGCTAACAATCAAACGAACAACTGAAAGAGTTGCTCAGCCTAGGAACTGCCCAACATCACGCAAGAAACCAAGTAAACGAGCAGGAGAAATGAGCATTAGGACCTACAAGCTGAGAGAGCCAGAAATTAAGACCAGATATCAGGGGCTTATTGCTACAGCAGTGAGCAACACAGAAGAACGACCTGATGACTTGGAAACCCTCTGGAATAAATTCAAGGATATCATAAAGACAGCTGCTGCAGAAGCATGCGGTGAAGTCCGACTTGGGAACCAGAGAAAGAGGACACCTTGGTGGACAGAGGAAGTCAAAGAGAAAATAAGAGAGAAGAAAATGGCATGGAAACAATACTTAGGAGCTAAAAACACAACAGGACAAATGGAAAAAATATAGAGAATATGTGACACTCAGAACAGAAGCAAAGAACAAAGTGCTAGCAGCAAAACAGAAGTCCTGGGAAGAATTTGGAGAAAAGCTAGAAAAAGATGCACAAGAAAACCAGAAATTGTTCTATAAGACCCTAAAGAACATGAGGAAAGAAAAACAATGCCCTCTCAAATTTATAAAGGACAAGCAAGGCAAATTGCTTACTGCCCCGAAGGAAGTAATGGAAAGATGGAAAGAATATTTCTCAGATCTCCTGGATGGTGAGCATGATGAAGCATCAGAAATGATAACCACTGACACAGAAGAGGAAACCAATGATGGTGAAGATGACATAAAGATGGAAGAACTGAGGGCAGCACTAGAGAAAATCAAGATGGGCAAAGCAGCAGGGCATGATGGTATAACACCAGAAATGGTTAAGTACATGGGAGCATCAGGCGACCTATTACTCTTAAAGGTCCTACAGGCAGCATGGTGCAACAAGACCATACCAAAGGTTTGGGAGATTGCCATCATAACACCAATTTTCAAAAAGGGTGACAATCGACAATGTGGAAACCATAGAGGCATATCCCTTCTCAGTGTCCCTGGTAAAATCTGCTCTAGGATTCTAGAGCAGAGACTCCGACGCCTAGCTGAGCCACAATTGGATGAGGTCCAGTGCGGATTCCGAGCAAACCGAAGTACTCAAGACCTAATCTTCACACTCAGACAGCTGAGTGAAAAGGCCCTTGAGTATAAGAGTGAGATCCATCTTTGTTTCATAGATCTGGAAAAGGCGTTTGACAGGGTCCCCTGGAGCAAACTTTGGGACTGTTTGGCAAGGAAGAATATTCCAGCACCTCTGATTCATGCTATACAGAGCTTCTACAAGTCTTGCAGAAATTATGTGAGGACAGCAAACCATAAGTCAGAAGAGTTCAGGACCACCACTGGTGTAAGACAAGGTGATATCCTATCACCTTACCTCTTCATACTCCTTATGGACGATGTCATCAAGGCATGTAAGGAGAGAACAAAAAAAGTATTCAGTGGGGTACTGGAAGATGAGACAGGTCTATATTTCGGAGCTGGCATTTGCTGATGATGTTGCCCTGATTGCTAAATCAGAGGCACATCTCCAATCCAACCTGCAAGTCTGGAAGGAAGAGCTGGAGAAGAGAGGGATGGTCATAAGCAGCTCTAAAACAAAATCCATGGTGATATCACGAGAAGAAAGAAAACATCAGATTAAGTTGGGAGAACAGGTCCTGGAGCAGGTCGACCACTTTAAATATCTCGGAGCTATTATAGACCGAAAGGGAGGCATCAAAGAAGAGTTGGCCACTCGAAAAGCAGCGGCTGGAAGACTTTTTCTGGCCATAAATCGTGGATTCCTCAGCAAGAAAGAGGTTGGTAAGAAAACGAAGATGGCTGTATACCGCTCCACCTATGTCCCAGTCTTGACATATGGATGCGAGTCGTGGGCAATGACTACAACCCACAAAAGCCAGATCCAAACCTCAGAAATGAGGTATCTGAGGAAAGTGGTTGAAGTAACAAGAAGAGACATGGTCCGCAACCAGACGATCCGTCAAGGCCTAAAATCCCATCCGCTGCAGACCCAAATAGAACAGTCCCAACTAAGATGGTTTGGCCATGTCTGCAGAATGGGAGAAGATCGGCTACCACGACAAGCATGGGAAACAAAGAGCCAGGGATCCAGACCTCCAGGACGACCCAGAGTCCGCTGGGAGGACAACATTAGACAATCTTTGAAGGACCGAGGACTAGAATGGAACCAGGCCAGGAAGAAGACAGCTGATAGAATGGTCTGGCGCTCTCTCTTCCAAACCTCTACAACCCACGGTAGAAGGGGAACGACTAAGTAAGTAAGTAAGTAACGACCCCCAAGAACACGTGTAAGAGGCCGATTCAAGTGCCTTTATTCATCCGAGCAAAAAGTCTGTGAGCCAGGATTGGCGTAAGTTGCAAATTTTACATTCTATATTTTTCATTACTAATATGTGAACTAATATGTATATATTGCCATGTGACTATTAATGTGAAAATCGCTAGTGGATGGCTAAGTCATTTTAGGCTGGCAACCTCAGCGTATAGAAGGATAATTTCATGAACCACCACTGCAAGGGCTGGTGACTGCTTTATCGCAAGTTTCATAAAGAGAACTAAAAGCATACGTAGTCCCAAGTTCCATATGGAGCGGGTTGGGGGGGGGGGGAATGAAAGAAATGATTTGCATTCTAAGTATAATATTTACATTTTCAAACCAGTCTAAATGTCTATGTAAACATACTCACTTTAAAATTAATGAAAGTTTCAAACTGTTCAACAAGTGTAGATATTAATGAAGACATATTCAATTTATATTGTGAACACTTTTCAATCAGTGGAGATGTAAATTAAAACATATTCTATCTGTACTATTACCCTTTTCATTTAAATGTAAAATAAAGATAAAGCTATTCAATTTAAATGTAAAGGAAGTTTTCTCTCGAGGGATTAAGTTTAATTCTCATCGAGGGTAAATTCTAAGGAAGATGGGATGGTGGAATAGAGAGAAGGGGCCCCATAACTATGGGTTGGAAAATGCAATACCCAGGAGAGCGTTTTTGTTTCTATTCTTTTACCATAGTTGTTGGTGGTACCAGTTGAGGGTACTATCTCTGGAAACAGAAGGGAACAATGGCCTGAGCTTTAAGACGAGGGACCAACTTCGTAGACACTCCCTGACATTTCCTGGAACGTGCTGCGCCCTAACAACCTTGACCAGCGACGAGCGTGATCAGTCTACCAAGAACCAAGCCATCTGCGGGAGCAGAACTTACCATTTGCAGATAAGTTAAACGTGAAAGCTGCCACGTGAAATCCTTTATAAACTTTCATCCCATCACAACAGTGATGACAACTTTCTGTTAAATCATTATTCAAATTTTCTAAAACGTTATTAAACCTACATGATTATTTAATTTGTTATTTGTAATTATATAAATTTAACTTCGATTTAATCATTTTAAATGTACTGCATGTTTGTCTCAGTAAATTTACTCAATACACTATAAACACAGCTATACCTTAATAATAAGAATTACACTGAGTAAATCAGGGTGGGGGCTTGACGAGATGAAATTAATAACTGCTTAATTCTTCATAACAGGCGGCGGACCGATATAAAGTTAACAATTGCCCTGCCAATGCAGCATTGTTCTTGACTTCGGAAATATCTTATGAAACTCCCTTGGGATAGAAGCGTCATTACCCTTCTATCTACAACTCTGCCAAGAGTAATCTTGTGCGAAGGTAGACACCTTTGAAGACCCATATTAGATACTCTTGAGTTTTGGCCACTGTTGGACCACTACTGCAAAGCAGGGGAGGCAATCCGTGACAATGAGGCTGACAACCTTATTATGTAAAACAAGATGTCAGAGAAATCCCTGTTGCACAAGTATGTCAATGCTTGGTGCAAGTCTTCCTGCAGGGAGCCAGCCATATTGGTTGCTCCATGGCCCTTAACGGAGCGCAATGAAAATGAACGAAGAAATATTTCCTCACAGTTGTTTCTATATCTTCGTATTTTTTTTACAATAAGAAAAAGAAGTAACAAATACAGAACAGGGTATTGTATAGAGCTGATGTATCCAATGTGATGGCCTATTTCCTACTGGGCTGAAGAAAGGTCTGATTGCTCACGTGTTCTAACTAAACAAAAAAGAAAAGGTCTGGAATATTATGTTAAATCGTAGACCAAACATATCATTGTTTTGAAAACAAGCACGGTGATTGCTAGCTGCACCTAATGCCTGTTTCTTTGCGTGGCTTATACCCTGTCTTACTGTCTCAGCTTTCGCATATCTAAATTTTGACTGGTCGTAGTCCGATGCTACATCCAGCTTTTACGTGATAGATAGATAGATAGATAGATAGATAGATAGATAGATAGATAGATAGATAGATAGATAGATAGATAGATAGATAGATAGATAGATAGATAGATAGATAGATAGATAGATAGATAGATAGATAGATAGATAGATAGATAGATAGATAGATAGATGGAAATAAGGCAAATATGCCTGGTGTTAAGAAATGTAGAGCAGAACATATCTACTTTTTAAATGTATGAGCTTTTCCTAGTTTTAAGGAGACATGCTCTGTTTAATAATGTCGGTTGTATTAGGGTGTATTATCATCATCAGCACCGCTCAGCTTATCAAAGGACATTGGCCTTCAACCAGCTTATGCCAAGTCTTCCTGTCCTGTGCCATCCGCTCAAGATATTTCCATGTCCTTCTCACCCCCTTCATGTCTGTCTCCTGTTGTCTTCACCATGTGTTTCCTGGTCTCTCTCTATATTTATCATCCTGAACAAGGACTGCCTTGTAATACTATCAGGGAGTAATAATAATAATAGCCCCTTCAGTCATAACTGACTATGGGAATGCGCCCCTGAGGTGACAGCCCTCCGCTGCTTATTGTCCTGGTGTTCCTTTCGACGTTTTATCCTCTCTTCTGCTCGCCGTGAGAGCTTTTCTCCAAATCTGAGGTGGCGCTATACAGCGCATCGCCACTTGGTACGATCGGCAGCTTCATCCTCCCAGGTTGCGGGATTTATGTCCAGTGCCCTCATGTCTCTCTTGCAAACATCCTTGAACCTCAGCTGCAGTCGCCCAACTGTTCTTTGGCCATCTGTCAGTTGTCCGTAGAAGATATCTTTCCAGATTCGACTATCTTCCAAGCGGCGGACATGTCCAAACCAGCGTAGTCTGCACTAAGTAGTGTATACATGCTTTGAAAACCAGCACGTGGTAGCACCTCGACATTTGTCACTCCGTATTTCCACGAAATACCAAGGATGTCTCGTAGACACCGTAGATGGAAGGTATTGAGCCTTCTTTCTTGCTTAGCATAGGTTGTGCATGTATCTCTTCCATTTAGAAGTGTGCTGGTGACGCAGGCGTTTGCTGGGCATATACTGAAATGACACGTCGGTCACAGCTTTGTTAAGACTGAAAATAATGTATATTTACAATAGTGCACTCTACGTTCTGTCACACTGGCTTAGCCGTAGGGAACTCATTGTTGAGTGGCCATAAGTTGAGTTTCGTTAAAACAAAATCGTAGCCAACTCGATTTACGTGAGCAGAATTATTACGTGAAACATATTTCCGACAACATTTTGAATTACTCTAGTAGAGTACGAGCGTAGGATCGGGACAGCGCATTGAACGCTTGCCGCTCGTCAGCAAATCTACCACGCTCCAGAATCTAAGCCTGGAAACGTGACTCACAGAGTCTACCCAGCTGTACGTGGTACCTGACTCTACTATTGATTAATGGAAGGCAAAGGCAGCGAGGAAAGAAACTGATCACCAAATCTCATAAAGCTGGACATCGTAGTATAGTGAAGTCTCTCACAATTATCACCCCTATGGCAGTATCTCTTGTGGGACCACTTATGTACGTCATTGTGAGGTTGTTTTATTTATCAAACTATTTATCTACGTCATTCAAAAGAAATGACATTGCGCCATGAGAAGGCTATGTTCGATAGTACTGCCATCTGACAGTTTGGCGCCAAGCTAAAAGTCAACACGGCAGACGATGCACTCCAGCAACGAGCTTTTCAGTTTGTTTTTTTATTACATTTAAAAAAAATTCCCCCATTGTGTTCAGAATGATATTTATGCCAGAGAATTACATGATTACACCTCCTAATTTTCTAAGTAAATCAATAAATATATATTTATATATTATATAGTTTTTCTAAGTAAATAAATAAATTTATATATTATATATGAATTCTTTAAGTAAACGTAACAAGTGAGATGAACATATTCCCACCAACGTTTCGGTAAAAGTTTAGAAAAAATATGAATCTCATTTATCATGCAGAATCGCGAAGACTTTAAAGTTTATCAATCTGTTTGTTGTACAGCAAACAAATCGTCTGGGACATTAGGCACCGGAGTTGGCAACACTTCAGCAGACCTTTCTTCTGATCTCACTTCTACTTTTTCTGAATTTGCTTTTTTTTCTATATTTGTTCAGTTCTGCCTCTACATTTCGACTTACTAGCTGATTGAACTTTCCCTTTTGCTTTGTGGGTTATATGTTAGGGGTAGTCGAAAGGGAGGTTTTCAGTGTGTCAAATTATCCGTCTTCACATGTGTATATCAATTATTTTTTTTCTACTCTGTCTTGTCTTGGATCCTTAACCGATGACTGACAAAGCGGTGAGAAACCATCAAGCTAAGTGGCGTCTTGTAAGGCAGCAATAAACTCTTTCCAGTTTGTTCGGTTTGTGGCCATCTTTCGTGCGGTATACCAGCTCTAGTCATGCTTTTCTTCTCGCCTTTCACAGTTCAAGCTGCTTTTTATCGGCTTCTCTTTCGCCTTATGTCTATGGTTCATAGCACAGTTGTTCTGGTAATGGTCCCGGGGTCTCTTCTGAGGACATGACCAACCCAAATCTAGCGTCTGCCTGTTATGATGGTGTGCTTTCTTTACTTGCTCTTGGCTTATTCTGCTGGAACAGTTCATGTTCTACAATTGCCAGGTTCACCAAAATGGCCTAGTCCTACTGTTCGCATGGTGCATAATTACGATGGAAACTAGCCACGCTGGCATAAGGTCCCAGAATGAACCAGGACAAGAAGAACGGCAAAGAAGAAGATGTTGCACTAAAGAAGGATGCAGGCTGTCGTGAATTGACAGTAAATTTGAATTCTCCGGGCCTAATTCTTTAAATTTTTCCTACCGGCTATATGAACTTTAGTTTTTTTTTAAACTCTTCTATAGCGACCGTAGTCTGATTATTTTCTGTCTGAGTAGTGACGTTTGTTCGCTATAACGCCTGGAATTGTGGGAGGTAGTCAGTTATTATATTTTTGGGAGGAACTTCCTTAGGCAGGGTATGGAACCATATAATGTCTGTTGGGTAGTTTAGATATAACTTACCAGGCAGTCTAGAAATTAACCACCAGTCAGTGAAATGATTCTGTCCAATGTAAAGTCACAATGTATCATAATAGCATAAACATTGCACTTGTAAGTATTCCATTTTGGGAGGTTATTACATTTCACTTATGTGTATCGACCCCACGGGGCTGTCGTAGATTTTATTAAGATAGGTTCAAGATGTTTAAGATCCCGTCTGAGCAGAGGTGATAATGGTAAACTATGTGAAAATAAGAGGTAAGAAATAGCTTTACTTTTCACAATGGTGAGAGTGTAAGAGAAAGGACAGTCTCTGGATTGAGTAATTGCTCTAATCCAGCCTATTTTACGACAATATTTAACTAGACGCACTTTCTCTCCTGGTACATATATACGAGTTACACTCCACTTACATATACACAATTCTGTGACATAATACGTACAGACGTGAACATATAATGGGCAGGGGTTGACCAACACGATAACTTAAGGTGTATTATGTTTATTGTCTCTAGAAAAAAATCACAACATCAATCATCAGAAAGTATAGTTTACAGACACATAAATGCAAGACAAATTATCAACCCAATAGGCCCTCCTCTCTGGTAAAGGAACCCCAAAGTAGATCCCAACAGAGGTAGTTAAACCAAAAGATTAAAGTTAATACTTAAGTAAAGGGATAGACGATAAGGAAAGAACAAAGTCTTTAGTTAATCTATCCTAGGGAAAAAAATTATATAACAGTAGTAGCGAACCCGAAAAGAGAAGTCAGTAAAATGATTATACAAAATATGAAATATTCATTTCTCTTTCTTACAATCTGTCAGTCTGTGGCCACATTCAATCACACTTACCGACTACTCTTGTATGTAACAGTTGTGTATCTTTGACATATTTCATGGGTGGTGCTGATCCAAGGGAGCCCCAGTTCCTCAAAGAATGATTAATTTTCCTAATGGGGAATGCCCGCTTAGATAGTGCTAATTTTATGTGTCAAAGTTCACGTCAGGTAGTGCATGTAGAAATATGTATACCACGATCGAAATGTTCACCATGGGCAGCACACAGTAGTCCGATATTTAAGGAAATGTCTGGTGGGTACACTGTTAGAAAAACCAATAAGGATAAGCAAAGGATCTCCTATCTGTGTTTTTTTGTTTCTTTGTTTCTCTCTGGGGTTGAGTGCCGGTTATGGACCCAAGTATTCTTTATTATGGATAAATCCACTCGAGAAACGAAAAACCACGATAGACAGTATTCTGGAACAAATGTTATATAGATATTTGGCCGCCACAAGCGGATCAGATTTGCTGTAAACAATCTGGGTAATTTCTTGTCCAGTTTATGATCTTATTCTTAAAGTTTATATGTGGGAACTCTCTCTCTGGAAGAAAGCAAGAGGACCGCAAAATCTAAGACCCGATAATATTTTAAGAATGTTTCTGGAGCTATTCAAACCGCTAGATCGCAAGGGTTGTGATCGCCTAGATGTGGAAAAAACAAACATTTTAACAATGATATCAATATTATAATCTCAAACGCGTTAGGTAAGACCTCTAGATCACTCCGGTATTAAATTATATTTAAACCCACAAGAGTCTAGCTAATATTATCGCGCTTTAACACGAGATATAAACTCTAGAATTCACAAAATTACGCATGATGAATAAAAGTAGATTTATCTCTAATTATCAATCGCCTAGCGTATATTAATTAATTTAAAGTGTCTCTTACTGGGGGAATGACAAGAAATTAAATTTACTTATTACAGCTGGAACAATTTGCTATAAGTTATTTAATATGCTTATTTAATAAACACAGAAATCTCAGTGAAAAACTTTAACACGTTAAGACACTCAAAATTCTAATATATATTATGATTACCACCATGCAGGAAACTGACAATCTCCACGAATCTAAGAAATTCTAACTATATAAAACTCCAAGAGTTCGCGCTAGCAGATATCAACAATTCCTGCGGCAGACTGATAAATGAGTTTTAGGAAACTGCACATATATACTGAATCGGCCCGATCTCACCCATGAAAATTCTACGTCCATTCTATTATCAGGTGTTAATCAGAGGTTTCAGATCTCGGCTCTGACGTCGTAACGTGATCGCCGGTGGCCCGCCTCTCTGAAGGAATGTCAGTAAGAGATACCGAAATAGTTTTATTTTAATAGCCAGAGAGAGAAGACAACAAAGGGCGAATGTCGTGGCTTTTAGCACGATAACTTATTGCATACCAACCAGCAAGCGTGGGAATTTCACTCGAGTTGTTTAGTTGTGAGGGATTAAAGAGAGGCTGTAAAGTTTGCTTTCTTCTTTCCACTCTGTAAAGTTGCTTTCACACACACACTGAATGCTCTGTAAGGAAGAGTGGTGTGTTGTTGAGATCAGGCATGCTCCAGTCTACCCAGCTGTAAATGGGTAACTCACCCTAGTCCTGAGTTAGGGAAGGCAAAGGCTCCAGGGGAAGCAGGCCCTAAACTTGGTCACTTCAGCCGACGCAGGATGGTGTATGTATGAAGTAGAAGTGTAGAGTGTGATTACCGCGAATGGTGTACTGTTCGTGTGCTGACCAATATAACCACTCATACACTTGTGTCTACAAGGCACCAATGCAGACTGCTGGAATCTTTGTTTATTCAATTTATTCAGACGTACACACTGGGACATACGAGTACATCATGGTTTGTTGACATATCAATTTGTAGGTATACATAGCAGATCTGAAGTCATGACACATTCAGAAATAATGGGCAGTACATCAAAAGTTCAATGTCATGATACATTATGGCCACATCCCCCTATCTGACTAAACGCGTCAGTGAAGGCGGATCGATAAATAACTAAAGTTACTTGACGTCCATAGTTTGTAGTATATATTATGAAACCACGAAAGGGGGTTTTCTAGCAAGATTGAGATCTCCCTGTCACTGTCCGATAATAGGATAAATAATCTGTTCTCTTGGCAGTGATCAAAACATATGATGACCGAAATCCAACATGGCTGCCTCCCTGAGTTGTCGTTCACTCATTCATAGGAAGGAGAATATAAGCCAGAGTTAATTTATAATGGGTATATAAAGGATTTCATAAATGTTTCCATACAGCTCTACGGTGATCAGGTTAATTCACGTAGCCATAACCGCTGCAGGAAAATCTGTCATCTTCGTCGATACAAAACACGACACTAGCATAGCGAAGCACAAAAGTCAAGCTAGGCCTAACCGACGAGAGATCATCAAAAATAGGAGCTGGGTTTACCTGGAGTCCGAATCATCTATATACTGACATAAGGAGAGTCTCTAACACAAACTATCGTAGAGACACCATCTCCTTCAGAAGAAAAACCACTTCGTAAGACATTTTTTTCCTGACGAAAGGACCAGCTCTAGAAAAACGTACCCCGCCATTTGTAAGCAGTACATCGGAACTCATCACGACTTGTCAAGACAACTCATACTTCCGCTAGACCGGAATACAAGAATCTAGTCCCTCCTACCCATCCAAAATATACAATATAGGACTGATTCTACTTGTACTAATAATATGTAATACATATGAATTCAGGCCATAAACACAATAAGCAAATTAATATATTTTCTGGCCCTAAAAAATAAGTACAAACGTAAGCGCACTATCCTTGCGCCGGATCAATATCCAGAACGATTACTCCTATAATCAAAAGTGTGAATCAAACATGGATTATCTCGCTTTCCCCATATTAAATAGCCATATCGATTTTTGTAATATGTGCGTCAAAATATGCACGCAACAGATTACCACACCCCTCGGGAAAAAAAAATGGTACATTTTTTTTTTTTGAAACACATCTAGGAGCAACATACAATAGGCTCACAACGCACCAATAACAATGCGCAGATGATAAGCATAAGTTTTATGACCTTAGAGAAAGTACTTCTCTAAGTATAAATATTTCCAGAGAGGTGTCACCAACGCATACTACAATATTAGCAATGACACAATTTCCACATTAGTTTATACATAAATTTCATCTAAGATATCTTAACATCATGATCATCAAAGACGAAAAACATTGAAAGATCAGCGGTGAATAAATATCAATGAACCGCTAAGTAGTGTTACAATCAATATATGATATATTACATATGTGTACACATTTCAACATAGAAACAACTGTATCAAAGTTGTATAACAGTTATGAATCATGTGGGCATCTAGACAAAATATCTGCCATCACATTTTCTGACCCACGGATAGCTCGCACCGAAAAATGAAATGGCTGTAGAGCAATCGCGTATCGCGTTGATCTCGCGCTCTTCAGATTTTTACTCTGAATAGCCGTAAGAGCTTTCTGGTCAGTTTCCACAATGAAATGCGCGCCCAGAAGAAATCTTTGCAGTTTAAGGATTGACCAAACCATAGCCAATAATTCACGGTCTAGGACCGAGTAATTCTTCTCTGCGGCATTTAATTTCCGAGAAATATACATCACAGGATGCAGAGTTCCAGAGTACTCTTGCATTAGTGCAGCTCCAATCCCGGTGGATGAAGCGTCACTACGAAGAATAAATGTCTTATCCTTAGAAGGCAATACTAGGATAGGTGAAGTAGAAAACATAGTTTTAACCTTATCCAAAGAGGATTGACATTCTTGAGTCCAATGGACTACATTAGGAGACCCTTTCTTTAGCAAGGAAGAAAGAGGTGACATAATGGAGGACAGATTCGGGATGAATCGTCCATAAAATTGTATTAGACCTAAGAGACTTCGTACTTGCTTTTTAGTCTTAGGAATAGAAATGTTAAGTATCTTACTTGTATTATGGTCTTCTGTTTTTAGGAACCCATGACCAACACGGTGTCCTAAGAAAGATATTTCGCTAAAACCAATACATGCTTTCGATGGTTTCGCTGTCAGGTTATGCTCGCGTAAGATAGACAATAGTTCATTTATACCATTATAGTGATCGTTCCAAGTATCACTGAAAAGACAGATGTCATCAAGATACGCAATGACATCTGAGCGATGAGATAGGATTCGACGCATCATGCGTACAAATGTTGCAGGGGCGTTCATAAGACCGAAAGGCATGAAATTCCATTGGAATAGCCCCTAGGCGTCGAAAAAGCAGTAAACGGTTTGGCGTGTTCGGATAGTGGAACTTGCCAATATCCCTTAGACAAATCGAGTTTAGTAAAGAAGTGAGAATTCGATAGTCTCGTAAGTAGCTCTTCTAGTAAAGGCATAGGTTCAGCATCGAATTTAGTCACTTGATTCAATTTGCGATAATCCACGCAAAGACGTATGTTATTGTCTTTTTTCCGTACTATAACCATCGGCGAAGAATATGCTGATGTGGATGGTTCAATAATTTTTAACTCTATCATCTCATCTAACTCTTTCTCTACCTGTGCTTGAAAATGTATCGGGATAGGATACGGTCTGACTCTTATAGGACTATGGTCAGTAAGAATAATGTCATGTTGAATGACATCCGTTTGACCAGGAATGTCAGTAAGGACATCCTGAAATTGTTCTAACATAGTAGAAACTTGTTTCTGCTCTCCTGGAGATAATTCTGGAGCAATTGCAACATCTTTCCATGATTCATTAGAGTGAAGAGGAATCATTGAAAAAGGTAAATTTACATCCGAGAAACTCGTTTCCTCATCCTGTATTACTGACAGAGATGAGTACTGTCCATGTTGGACTGGAAAATCGTCCGTTGCCTGGAAAACAGGTTGTAAATAATCAGGACGTTCATGGAATTCCGTGAGCATGTTGATGTGGAAGGTTTTACGCTTCCCGTCAATATCGACGATATAGTCAACATCGGAAACTTTTGATATTATATCGTACGGACCTTTCCAAGAAATGAGAAGTCTATTTTCCCTACAAGGTAGCAAGACAAATGCTTTGTCACCTGGACAAAGTTGTCGCAAACATCTCTTTTTTATTGGCAAATTCCCTTGCCTTCTGTTTCGCAAATTCAGAAGAAGCCGTTGCCAATTTGCATGCTTCAATAATCTTGTGTCTAAGTGCGATGACATATTCATAAGAGGATTTTTGTGTCATCGACAATATTATCAGCAGTTATAAGATCATGAAGTAAGGACATAGGACCTCGCGGTTTCGCGCCAAAGACAAGTTCAAAGGGAGAAAATCCTGTATGTTCGTTGGCGACCTCTCTATATGCAAAGAGAGCCGCGGGTAAAACCCTATCCCAATCCTGAGGATGATCTTCTGTTATCTTACCTAGTAGGTTTTTCAGAGTTCTATTCAAACGTTCCACCATCCCATTGGACATAGGATGATAAATACTACTCAGCGATCTCTCTATCTTCAGAGTCGACATTACTTGAGACATGGTATCCGATATGAGTTGGGTACCATGGTCGGATAATATTTCTGCTGGAAACCCCAGACGAGAAAATATTAACCAAAGAGCATCTGCGACATCAGCAGTAGTTATGCTCTTTAGAGGAACAGCCTCCGGCCAACGTGTGCACATATCAACACACGTCAAAATAAATTGGTGTCCTCTAGCAGACTTTATCTTAAATGGACCAATGATGTCTATCGCCATTTTTTGAAATGGCCGAATGGGAATGTCTGCAGCCTGAATAGGTGCATCATGGCGTGGACCTCTGGATTTAATCTCTTGACATACTTTACAAGATCGACAATAGATTCGTATGTCCTTATTCACAGCAGGCCAAAAGAAAGATTGAAGAACTCTAGCTTTAGTACGGGAAAAACCCATATGTCCAGCACACTGCGAATCATGAGCGTGCTGTAAGATTTTAACTCTCATATTTTTTAGGCACAAGGATTTGAGAATGAATGGACTTAGCGGAGTCTTGTACCATACGTACAAGTACGCCATTCTTCATCGTAATCCAAGATTTACGATTTGTATCCTTATTCGGATCACCTTTTGTTGCCAGAGTAAAGAATTTCTTTAGAGTAGGATCATCTTCCTGCTGTTTGATAAAGGAATCGTGGGAAATCTCCAAGGGATCATCTTGGATCTGCGCATCATTATCTTCAGAATGTGAAGATTGTGGCATATTAAGAGCTTGAGCCCTAGTGATTACTGCATTAGCCGATTGCATATTAACATTTTCCCAATTAGAAATTTGCTGTGGAGTGCATTCTTTCACCCCGTGAATGCGACCGATGATAAGATCAGCGATCGGATTCGGCAAGAGACATGCTTGCACCTCTCCTGTAAAGAAAGGCGTAGCAATATTGATAATGGCAGTGGAGTACTTCTCCAATGTGCCACCAAATGTTACACATTTGACTATATTGCCTGTAGCTCGAGAAGGATTTACGAGTGATTGCCTCACTCCAATGGTAGTGCACCCCGAGTCGAAAAGAAATGATACCGGAGTACCATCTATTAGGCCCCTATTAAAGACAAGAGCACCCCTTCCATTATGCGCAATTGACGCATGGAGAGCGGGAAGCGGGTGACCGCAGCTTAAAGTAGACACTGTGGTTGGATCGAATAATGTTTTGCATTGCGAACACTCAGATGCTCTAGCAAAATCGAAAGCGGAATTTGCTACACTATTGGAGTCTTTTTTATCATTATTCTGATTATCGGTGTCGTGGAACTCCTGTTGTGCAGAGTTAGCCTGGTAATAAGATTTACCATGTCTTTTGTGTTGTGATCTACCTCGGTTATAATTGTCTCTATAATTATTATTGCCTCTGTTATAACCCCTATTTGGGTTTGAATCATAATATTCATGATCATAATCATCATGCTCATTATATGGAGTATCCCTGTAATATTGTTTCTTTTGTCTCCATGAAGCACTTGGGTAGTTCCTATAGCTACTCCCTTTCCGAGAATTTCTAACATTATGGGTACCCCTCGCGTGTCGAGGACTATCAGCCCGATTCCAGTTCTTCAAAGAAGAACTCTGATTTGAGCGGTTATCTTGGTTTTGATACTTATCCCAATTAACCTTTTTATCAAATTTATTTTTAGCTCCTTGGAATTTGTGTGAGTAATTCTGATTATATTCTGTTGCCGAAGCAACTGGCATACTCTCTTTAATGTTAGAGTTACCAAGAATCATGTCAGGGTGTGCCGTGGCATACTGGTCACAATATTCTTCCATTTGCTTTATTGTACCAGGTTTACGCTCATGTAAGAACTCTAGGAATGATTTATTTACAGAAGACATGACCTTGTCTCTTAGCAATAAATCCGTAAGACCATCAAATGTTTTCTCTGTTTTGGATAATTCAATCCATCGTGAAAGTGTAATTCGTGCTTTTGAGATGAAATCTGAGAATTCTACACCTACCTCAGGTCTCATTGTTTTAAACAAAAGACGATAACCTTCTTCAGACAGCTGATATCTCTTTATCAAAGCTGCCCTAACAGCATCATAATTATCTTTGTCGGCCTCTTCAACAAAATATAACTTACTCAGAGACTCCCCTTTTAGATTTTCAGACAACTGATTCACATACTGTGATTTGTCAACATTATGAGATCGACAAGCCCGTTCAAATCTAGAAAGCCAAAATGTTATGTCATCACTGGTAGGGTTAAACGCTGGTACCTTGACCTTGTATACAAAGGGTTTACCATTACCACCAGATGCCTGATTAACATTACTCATACATGTCAATTTTAATTTCTCTAATTCAAACTCATGTTCTCTTATTGCTTTTCTCTCTTCAGCTTCTCTATCTAATTTTTTTTGTTCTGCAGCAGCAGCAGCTTCTAATTTTTTCTGTTCTGCAGCAGCTTCTAATTTCTTCTGTTCTGCCTCAAATCTCCTTTCCTCCACTTGCATCTGCAATTTCTTAAGTTCAGCAGCAGTATCAGCTTCTTTTTCTAATCTTTTTTCTTCAGCTAAGGCTTTCCTTTCTTCTGCAGCAGCTTTTTTTTCTTCTATTTGAAGTTTTCTCTCCTCAGCCGCAGCTTTTTTTTCTTCAACAGCAGCAGCAGTTTTTTTCTCTTCTGCAGCTAATGCTTTGTCATATTGAGCAACAGCCCATTGTTCTAAGTCTTTTCCAGTCTTATCAAGAGATTTTCCTTGTGTAATGAAATAATCTAATGTAGACATATTGTCTTCTTAAATCAGAAACCTGAAAAAGTAAATAAATTACCCTATTTCAATTTAATGGGAGACAAGTCTATACCATAGACTTAGTCTTAGTCCAAACTTGTATGGTTTATAATAACCAATGATAACTTGAGTACCTGTGGACAACAATAACTGTATCTCAAATACTGTGGGGACAAGCCTTACAAAGGTCTCGTATACCTCAATGTAATCAAAGATCACTTGAGTACCTGTAGAAAAATATTTCCCTTTACCAATCACTTTGGGAGACAAGCCTTACAAAGGTCTTGTACATTTTGTTTTATAACAATAACAATCATAAAGTACTGATCTGTACTATACTATCAGTGTATACCACTATACGTCATATGTCAACTAAAGACATTACAAAGGACAAACAAGAAAAGACAATCTGAAAACATTTGCAGAGATCAAATTAAATTAAATAGGAGAAATGAAAAAAAATGATCACAGAATCCGTGCTGATAACTGCCATAAGATAACAAGACAAATAACGCCACAGTGTATAAACATAAGGGTGTAAAAAACTGAAATGAAAGAAAAGATAAGACCTACAATTATACAAACAAATCAAACAAAACTAAGGAACACAAAAAATGTTACAAATACAAATATGAAACAAGTCGTCACAACTAACCAAATATTTGCAAACTATGTTGCATGCAAATTTCAATTAAGAAATTGCTCCCTATCGAACGCCAGAACAAGACCAATATCACTCGGTATTTCCTGTTCTAGTCACCACCCATCCAGGCCCGCAACATATAACCACCTACACATATAAACAAATAACATGTAAGCATAAATAGCATATAGCATACAATATAATTTATGTCATGAATGGAATGTGTTGCAGGTATAGTGTTGTAAAGCAGGCACAGTTTATTTTAATACTAATAACTTGCCACTTTATTCAGTAATAGATTTAATTTTAAACTATTACACTGTCAATTTTTCTCTGTTGAGCACATGAAGATCCAATGATGAACTATGCACTTTATGTTCAACAACACTGTGATTCTTCTGTACGTTGAGAAATGTCAACAATATTGCTCCAGATATTTTCTACCCTTGATACCACTGTCCTGTGTAATACTGTCTGTACAGCGAAAAACTGTCAACAAGCGCTGACCTAGATACAGCATCCTATCGGTAATACAGGTCAAGCTGACATCGACTGTATAGCTGTCCTACTGGTGTTGATGTGTTCAAACAAATGTTCTTTCAGCTGTAAACTGTGATTCTCAACACAAAACTGCGTAAGCTGGACCCAGGAATCTGGCTCGCCACTGTAAAGTTTGCTTTCTTCTTTCCACTCTGTAAAGTTGCTTTCACACACACACTGAATGCTCTGTAAGGAAGAGTGGTGTGTTGTTGAGATCAGGCATGCTCCAGTCTACCCAGCTGTAAATGGGTAACTCACCCTAGTCCTGAGTTAGGGAAGGCAAAGGCTCCAGGGGAAGCAGGCCCTAAACTTGGTCACTTCAGCCGACGCAGGATGGTGTATGTATGAAGTAGAAGTGTAGAGTGTGATTACCGCGAATGGTGTACTGTTCGTGTGCTGACCAATATAACCACTCATACACTTGTGTCTACAAGGCACCAATGCAGACTGCTGGAATCTTTGTTTATTCAATTTATTCAGACGTACACACTGGGACATACGAGTACATCATGGTTTGTTGACATATCAATTTGTAGGTATACATAGCAGATCTGAAGTCATGACACATTCAGAAATAATGGGCAGTACATCAAAAGTTCAATGTCATGATACATTATGGCCACATCCCCCTATCTGCCTAAACGCGTCAGTGAAGGCGGATCGATAAATAACTAAAGTTACTTGACGTCCATAGTTTGTAGTATATATTATGAAACCACGAAAGGGGGTTTTCTAGCAAGATTGAGATCTCCCCGTCACTGTCCGATAATAGGATAAATAACCTGTTCTCTTGGCAGTGATCAAAACATATGATGACCGAAATCCAACATGGCTGCCTCCCTGAGTTGTCGTTCACTCATTCATAGGAAGGAGAATATAAGCCAGAGTTAATTTATAATGGGTATATAAAGGATTTCATAAATGTTTCCATACAGCTCTACGGTGATCAGGTTAATTCACGTAGCCATAACCGCTGCAGGAAAATCTGTCATCTTCGTCGATACAAAACACGACACTAGCATAGCGAAGCACAAAAGTCAAGCTAGGCCTAACCGACGAGAGATCATCAAAAATAGGAGCTGGGTTTACCTGGAGTCCGAATCATCTATATACTGACATAAGGAGAGTCTCTAACACAAACTATCGTAGAGACACCATCTCCTTCAGAAGAAAAACCACTTCGTAAGACATTTTTTCCTGACGAAAGGACCAGCTCTAGAAAAACGTACCCCGCCATTTGTAAGCAGTACATCGGAACTCATCACGACTTGTCAAGACAACTCATACTTCCGCTAGACCGGAATACAAGAATCTAGTCCCTCCTACCCATCCAAAATATACAATATAGGACTGATTCTACTTGTACTAATAATATGTAATACATATGAATTCAGGCCATAAACACAATAAGCAAATTAATATATTTTCTGGCCCTAAAAAATAAGTACAACCGTAAGCGCACTATCCTTGCGCCGGATCAATATCCAGAACGATTACTCCTATAATCAAAAGTGTGAATCAAACATGGATTATCTCGCTTTCCCCATATTAAATAGCCATATCGATTTTTGTAATATGTGCGTCAAAATATGCACGCAACAGAGGCTCGATTTTCATACGTCACAGAGGCGCATACAGTTTCATTGATTAATGTCCTAGTGCTTATATTTTCTGTAACTACACGTAATGATGTAAACGAAATAGAACATCCTCTCAACGGGGACTACAGGATTGGACAACCCATATTTTGAGTTGGAAGAGGACATTGAGTCGATTTTTTCCTGTCAGAGCAAACGCTCACACAAATATATTAGCCTATGCGGGATGCACGTTGAAAATTGATATTGTGGAATTAACAGGAGGAAAACTCACGTGGAAAGAGACAGCACAGAGACTTGCCTAGTAATTAAACAAATACTGCAGTATAACATTAAAGTTATGATTTTATTTTGCTTGAGGTAATGGATGTTTATTTGGTCTTAGTTCCAGGTAACCCCCCACTGTTAGGGCAAAGGACTACACGTACGCAACGGAGGGAATGCATTCATACCCCTTCTGCAAAACGGTTTTCCAGTAAGCAGATAACGACGAGTGTCAACAAGTAGTCAACTATATTTCGCTTAACCTCTTCACTAAGCAGGAGTAAAAATTACGTGAATACTCTTCACGGCAGTGTAGAACCAACGACTCAGCCTGATGTAAAGTATTGTGCAGTAGTGGTTTCCTACTCGCCTATTTAGTACAAGTCAGCTTAATTGAAATTATCTTACTGTGTTCTTAAACGGAGTACGCAGTTCCAACAAAAAGTCTCAAACCAAACCCAACCGGATTACGCGTCGAGTACCATATACGAGGCAAGCCTAGTATAATTCGCCGTACTGTATAAGAGCGCCAATACAGAAGGTTGCTCTGAGTTGACCTCGATTTGTTATGTCTTCTGATCAGTACGGACCAGGTGTGTATTAGTGGTCAGAATATAGACATAGTAAAACCAACAGCCTAATTAGCTTTGTGGTGTGAAGACGGCGCAATGACAACGCTCCAGTGGATTTAAACATAAAGAAACTGACTATTTGTATCTTGTATTTTTCACAAGCAGCTGAAGGACTGTTAACTCTCTGTTTATTTCATTTATCGGTGTCCTACAGGATAGTTTTTGTGTGTTTTTCTTGATGTATGAATTGATGTAATTGTTAACTTTGTTATTTGATCAGTTATTGGTTGCTGAGATTTTTTTCTTCTTTTCTTCTATACAATCTAAAGAGAACTTTAATAAATTTTAACCTTTTGTTAATGCGCTGTTCAAGACCTTCATCCATAACTATTTAAGCTATTACTATTTCTCTATCTGCCTGTGAGAAAGAAGAGAGAGCGGGTGGTACTTAAGATTACATAAGTGAGTTGTGGGCTTGGAAAGAGTGATAGCGCTAATAGACCTTCTTCCAGGTCTTCTTAAGTTCTCCCTAATTTCACACACAAATATGTGTTTTCTCTATAAATTTTGCAGTCCACTCAATTCGCGTTACTCGACAAATACTCTAAAATTACACACTCACGACAGAATGGGGCCACAGGCCGGTATGAATCGCTCGCAAGATTCTATCTTGATTCTTGGTATTTAGTGTTCTGCAGATTATAGAATTTTTATCCCTAGATAATCGACCTTTTTGGAGGAAGTCTGAACAGCGCCTTTTCTCCACAGCAAAATATAGCACAAGTTACAATTATTGTTTATTGTACACATGACACAGCTGGTTAATGTTATTGGTATCATTGCTTGGTTTTTGTTTGTAAGGCTGACGACTATTGTTATTAAAGTCAGCGAATTTTTGGGTTAAATATTTTTGCAGGTAGTAGCCTTAATTCATTTGAAATAAGAAGCAACAAGAATTTGTCCCATTACTAGCTTGCTTTTGTGCCAAGGGATGGCGTTCAGTCGTATGATAGTAATCAGTCCTCTCAGTAGCTCAGTAACTGACAGCAGTGGGGTGAGTGGTGGATTTGTTATGCCTTCTGATCAGTATGGACCCGGCGTGTATTAGTGGTCAGAATATAGACATAGTAAAACTAACAGCCTAATTAGCTTTGTGGTGTGAAGACTGCGCAATGAAAACGCTCCAGTGGATTTAAACATAAAGACACTGACTGTTTGGTTTTTGTATTCTTCACAAGCAGCTGAAGGACTGTTAACTCTCTGTTTATTTCATTTGTTGGTGTCCTACAGGATGGTATTTGTGTACTTTCCTTGATGTATGAATTGCTGTAATTGTTAACTTTGTTATTTGATCAGTTATTGTTTGCTGAGATTTTTTTTATTCTTTTCTTCTATACAAGCTAAAGAGAACTTTAATAAATTTTAACCTTTTGTTAATGCACTGTTCAAGACTTTCATCCATACCTGTTTAAGCTATTGCTATTTCTCTATCTGTCTGTGAGAAAGAAGAGAGAGCGGGTAATACTAAAGGCTACAAAAGTGAGTTGTGGGCTTGGAAAGAGTGATAGCGTTAATAGACCTCCTTCCAGGTCTTCTTAAGTTCTCCCTAATTTCACACACAAATATGTGTTTTCTCTATAAATTTTGCAGTCCACTCAATTCATCTTACTCGACAAAAACTCTAAAATTACACACTCGCGACACAGGCCTACAGAATAAAATGAAAGAGAATTGACTGGACTAGGTGACACAGAAAAAAAGATGGTGGCTTAAGTGTCGAAAGGGTCGACATTGCAAACATTGTGCGGGGCTCGGCATTCGACATGAGTGGGTGATTTGCTCTGAACAATGTTCCATGTGTTATGGATAAAACAATTATAAAATTCTGGCCATTGCTTTTTTCCTTGATATGTTAGTTTTAGTGCATCGTGCCCTTGATGGAAGATTAAGCGAATGCGGGGGTGGAAGATTCCAAACAATACTTGAACTTTGGAATACGATTGATTTGATAAGTCATTTCATTGAGTCCGTACATTTAATTCACATGTACACATTTCAAATAGGGACAGAACATGAGTCATGCATAAATTAATCAATGGCGTAGACTGCTGTTTTACGTGTCAATGTCCGTTTAAGGATACAATGCAGTATTGTCGTCAGAACATCACAGCTATATGCACGAGCAGATAGACATGGCTACCTGCCGACAGTGAGACTGCGAGTCTGAAATATATTCATACGAATTTGACGATTATTCTCATCCTTCTGAGGATTCTAGTTAAGTACTAACCTCCATATATTTCCTTCTCATATCGAGTTCTAGGACTGACCCTGGTCCATCAAAAATACACATAAAATGGCTATATCCTGCCATTAAATTGGAAGGTTAGAAAAACGCAGCTATTCAGCTTGGCGGTCAAGTAACAAAGGGTCACGTTTCTTAGTTACCGACTGTGTCCTAAACAACGCTATACACGTCATAATCGATCGTGTATGAAGCGTTCAGTAATTGAAACATCTATCGCAATATATTAAATGTCTTAACCTTTACAATTGCACGTCTGGTAACCTTTAGCAGACGGCGTTAATATCATATACCGTAACAATTCCCTGTACACCGGGGAAAAAAAAATCGATAGATTTTTTTTTCAAGATCTATCCAACTTAACAATTTTTTCAAAAAATATTTAACACAATTGTGACATATGGCCGACGATGTTCTGAGTAGAACCGTGTCGCGGTCATGTCAACTAACTATTTGTCATAGTTATCTAATATTAAGCACATTGTATATCAATATTATACATATTATTATATCAACTAAATAAAATGTCCAATGTTAATTAACGTAAGGTCTGTCGTATTAGTATGTCATATAAGAATTAATTTGACTAATTAAGATTAAATTAATTAATTAAACTAAGAGTTAAATTATTAAGATTCTAATGTCACGCGATGTTATGAGAGAAGAAAAAGGAAAAAAAACAAAATAAGTGAGAAGAAATAGAACGAAATTCGAATATAAATTTTAACTTAATTGTGTGTGTTAAGTGTTAGTGAATAATAACTATCTAATTTAACTAACTAAATAATGTATAGGTACATTAAAAAAAAATTATTAATCTAATACTTGTGTGAGATTTATTTTCTCTTTTCATAATTTCTTCTTTTTATATTTCGTTCTCTTTTTTTTTCATCTAATTTTTTTCTCACCTTTCATTTTATTGATAATAATTCAATTAAGAAGTTAAGTTAACTAATTAATTAGTATAGGATATGATGATCCATCCGTAGTCTTGATCCTGATGAATTCTTTTAGGCAAAAGTGTTCAAACGTTCACGTCGGAAAGAAATGTCATTTATCACTGCATCCAAGAATTAAGAGTCCATAGGATAATAAGTTCGACTTGTCGTCAGATACTATTCCATGATTGTTCAACGGTATTTATATATCGTGTATGGACATTAGACGAAGTTCGAATGTAAGTATATATACCTTGATTGTCTTGTAGTTCAATTCTGTGATGCATATAGTATATATAAAGTTTAAATTGAAGGCAAGGTTAGTTCTCTTATAGTTGATATGCTTTAGGAATGTTAATGTTGATTAGTCGTCGTCAATAGGATGACGTGACAACGCATCAGCAACAATATTTTCAGTGCCAGGTATGTGTTCAATGGAGAACTCGAATGGCTGTAGGATGATTGAATATCTGGCAAGTTTCTGGCTTGTATGATTTGATCGACGCAAGGATGCTACAGCACGTTGGTCCGTCTGTATGGTGAAGGGAGCACCAAGTAAGTACTTTTCAAGTTTGGTTATTGCCCAGATCACCGATAACAGTTCCTTGTCAACTGTTGAATACTTTGTTTCTGCCGGCTTTAGCTTTCTTGAGATATACAAGGTAGGATGTAGAATGCCGTCATGGTTCTGGAGCAGGCATGCACCAATGCCGTAGTTACTAGCATCTGTTCGTAAGAAAAATCTTTTGGAAGCATCGGGAAGTCTTAAAATTGGTTCATGCGAGAACAAATTTATAATTTTGTTGAAAGTTTCATTGCATGTACCAGTCCATGTCACCTTCACCGGCATATCTTTTTTTAACAATGAAGACAATACAGCCGTGATGGATGACAAGTTTGGTATGAATCTACTGTAATATTGAACAAGTCCTAACAAACTCCTGACCTGTTTCTTCGTCTGAGGAACTGCTATGTTTAGAATTTTGGAGACTGTACTAGGTAACGTTCGGATATATCCCGATCCAATGATATGTCCCAAAAAGGTTATCTCATTACACGCGATTTGCACCTTTGTAGGTTTAGCAGTTAGATGATAATTCCTTAGAGTGTCAAAAACATATCTAAGTCCCGAAACATGTTCCTCAAACGACGAACTAAACAAGCATATGTCGTCAATATATGTAATAACGTCTGGTCTACCTGATAAAATTTGTCGCATCAGGCGAATGAAGGTAGCTGGCGCATTAACAAGCCCAAAAGGCATCACATTCCACTGGTATAGACCTTGTGGAGTGGAAAATGCGGTGTAGTACTTAGCCTTTTCGGTCAGTGGTATCTGCCAATAACCTTTAGTTAAGTCTATCTTACTAAATATAGTTGCGTTGGATAGACGTGGCAGTAAGTCGTCGATAAGTGGATGTGGTTCGCTGTCAACTATAGTCTTAGCATTTAATTTTCTATAATCAACACATAGTCTAATGTTATTGTCCTTCTTCCGGACAATCACTAATGGAGAAGAGAATGGCGAATTACTAGTCTCAATGATTCCCAGAGACAACATCTGTTCAAGTTCCTTAGTAGTTTTAGCAAGGAAATGTAAAGGAACAGAATAGGGATGTACACGAATAGGTGTATCATCATTGAGAGTAATGTCATGACTGATAGCCGATGTGCGACCCGGGACGTCGGTCAACACATCTGGATAAGATTGTAATAGATTAGCAATCTGTAGACGCTGTTGCGGTGTAACCGTTGAAGAGATGGTTACATCCCGCCAAGATTCAGTAGGTTGAACTACTGGTACCGGTAACGGTAACTGTACCTCAGGAAAAGAAGATTCTTCTTCCTGGATGACAGATAAGTTAGAATAATGACAAGTGGATACTGTGTTGTCATCTAGTTCATGAAAAATTGACTGTAAGTGTTCAGGACGTGTATGAAATTGCTTGAGCATGTTAATATGAAATATCTTTTTGTGTCCCTTGATATCTAAGACGTATAAGAATAAATGACCAATAAGGAAAAGAAATGATGACTGACTAGAGCTGAGTCATCAAGAAATAAGACAAAAGGGTGAGCGTACACCATTATCTGCGTGGCGCAGAATCATGTACTAATTGTAACTTTAGATAACGGTGATGAAAATAAACACCATTATCACGCTCGATTTCCCAACGAGCGTCTCGATTGTTACTAAATGTAACCATCGCCTGTCTATTCTGCCCATTGCATGATGGCAGAAGACGAACAAACTTAACGTTTGCTGTATAATCAAAAAAATTTCTAAGTGCCTGCCAGGTAGTATCCTGCGGCAGATTTCGCACTAACACTGTGCGAGAATACGCACTTTTCCCAATATATGTGGTATCATTGTCACGAAATAGTGGACAATGATGATATGTATTCTTTGTCAAAGAATTAGCCTTCCCTTTCAACACCGACATTGTCTTTCTGTAGGATGTCGTATCATCCTGACTGGACTGAGGATGATACCTATCGTCACCAAAGGTATTAAGTTTCCTACATGTCGTAGACATGTCCTTGCTGGGCAAAGTAAAAACTTTTTCATTATGATTATTTGTGTTAACTTTATGTTTCCTTTTAAGTCCAGCATTATTATTTAACCTCTTATTCTTCCTCATAATGCTTTTATCAATGTTGACAACGTCAACAGTTTTATTAGGATCAGTTATATCCTTAGTATGTTGTCCAATAGATCTATCATCTTCATCAATTTCCAGGATAGTACTGAGAGTGAAGTTGGAAACTGCTGTGCCACATGTATTTATGTTGTTGGCACGAAGTGTAGCCATATCAACAACATCGTTAGCGTTGCTAAAAGAATGCAAATTTTTTAATTCCCATTCATCAATTTCCTGTGGGGAACAATCCTTACTACCATGGATGCGTCCCAACATCAGATCTGCAATTGAATTCTGAAGCATGCATACTTTTACGTTCCCTGTGAAAAAAGGAGTGTTAACATGAATAATAGCTGTGGGGTAAAACTCTATTGTTCCACCAAAAGTCATGCAACGGACATATTCCCCCGTTGCACAGCTAGGATGTACCAGCGACTGTCGTACACCAATCGTTGTGGATCCTGAATCCCTCAACACTGAGACGACGGATCCATTAACTAATCCTCTGTTAAAAATTAGTAGGCCTGTTCCATCGTTGACTGCAAGACCTACCTGTGGTATAATATGTCCGCAGTTAAGCACTGTTTCTTTCGCCTTCTGAAAAATAAGATTGCATTGCTGGCAACTATTTGCCACATTATAATTAATAGCAAAACATGCAGCAGAAGACTGTGTTGTATTAGTGTCAAGTGGGACCTGAGCTATAGGGGTAGTATTATTTGTAACTGCCGCCCCTGTATTATGGTTGTAATGAGATGATCCCCGAGAATGAGATCGATTCCGAGTATAATTGTTAGAATTATCTCGTCGTCCTCTATAGTAACTATTATCTCGATGTCTCGAGCCATGATTATTACCATTCCAGTTATTATTATTATTGGGAGTATGTGATCGATTATAATGAGTGTTATGTTGACCATTGTGGTAGTTTGTTTGAGGTGAATAATTTCTATCTCGTGATCTACCTCTGTTGAACTCATTTTTATTGTTGAAATCATTATTATGTCCCTTCTGAAAGTTAACATTGTGATTTCTTTGGAACCTGCTTCTGTCTACACTGTGATGTCTTTGTTTGTTATTGTGATTGTAGGCCATATTAGACGCCACAGGTAGAGGTTCTCTTAATGAGGAGTTAGAAATGGTTGCATTCGGGTGTGCCGAACAGTAGTTTAAAGAAATTTTTTCTAACTCATCCATAGTACCTGGTTTACGCTCCTGCAAATATGCAAAAAATGGCTGGCTAACCGAAGATAATACCTTATCTCGTAGTAGTAAATCAACTAGTTTGTCGTATGATTTGTTGACTTCTGCCAGTTCAACCCATCTATTAAATGTATTGCGTATGTTCGCAATGAATCCTGCAAAATCCTTTGGAGATTCAGGTACAATTCCCTTAAATTTTAACCTACAGTGTTCCTCGTCCAGGTGAAACCTTCGTAAAAACAAGGACTTAATAGCACCGTAGTTATTTGCTATTGATGGGTCAGCATTTTAACTCCGCCCATGCCGGTCCCAAGCCCGGATGAAAAAGGAGGAGGGCGGCCTGCATGGAGGCCGTAAGGAGGCAGCCCCTCCACCATGCAAAGGCACAACAGGCCAATCACCTGTTTGTCTTAAACTATGATTACGAGAAATACAAGAGAGAAAACCGGACTGATTCTAAAGGCGACGAACTGGAACGGACTACGGACTACGACTTATGGAACTTGGAACACAAGAAGTATAAATGGGAAGGAAGAGGAGCTGGTGGAAGAGATGAGGAAAGCAAAACTAGAAATCCTGGCTATAACGGAAACGAAGAAAAAAGGACAAGGAGTCATGGATCTCGATGGCAACACGTTGCTCTACAGTGGTGTACCCATATCTGAAAGAGCTAAAGGGGGCGTGGGTTGCATTGTGGCCCAAAATCAAAAAGATAGTATCAAGGGATGGAACTTTGTCTCGGAGCGCATTATGGTTGTAAAACTAAAAGAAGGAGAAACCATAGTCAACCTGGTCATAGTGTATGGGCCAAATGAGGATGAGAGAGCAGAGGTCAAGGAGGAATTCTTCGAGCTGCTTCAAAGGACAGTGGATGACTGCCTAGATGAAGTTATCATGCTCGGAGATTTTAATGCCAGAGTTGGAAATGACCATGCTAGATGGGGTGGCGTTATCGGAAGATATGGAGAAGATACTCTCAATGACAATGGAAAGCGACTCCTTAGATTCTGCAGTGAGCAGAATCTGATCATTACAAACACAAAGTTCCCTCATAAGCGCATACATGCATACACTAGATGTGAACCAACCAAGAATGAGAAGTCAGTGATCGACTATGCCATTGTTCGGAGAAGCTCATTCAGATATGTCCGAGATGCAAGAGTCTGGAGGGGGCCAGAGATTGGAAGTGATCACTACCTGCTAACAATCAAACGAACAACTGAAAGAGTTGCTCAGCCTAGGAACTGCCCAACATCACGCAAGAAACCAAGTAAACGAGCAGGAGAAATGAGCATTAGGACCTACAAGCTGAGAGAGCCAGAAATTAAGACCAGATATCAGGGGCTTATTGCTACAGCAGTGAGCAACACAGAAGAACGACCTGATGACTTGGAAACCCTCTGGAATAAATTCAAGGATATCATAAAGACAGCTGCTGCAGAAGCATGCGGTGAAGTCCGACTTGGGAACCAGAGAAAGAGGACACCTTGGTGGACAGAGGAAGTCAAAGAGAAAATAAGAGAGAAGAAAATGGCATGGAAACAATACTTAGGAGCTAAAAACACAACAGGACAAATGGAAAAATATAGAGAATATGTGATACTCAGAACAGAAGCAAAGAACAAAGTGCTAGCAGCAAAACAGAAGTCCTGGGAAGAATTTGGAGAAAAGCTAGAAAAAGATGCACAAGAAAACCAGAAATTGTTCTATAAGACCCTAAAGAACATGAGGAAGGAAAAACAATGCCCTCTCAAATTTATAAAGGACAAGCAAGGCAAATTGCTTACTGCCCCGAAGGAAGTAATGGAAAGATGGAAAGAATATTTCTCAGATCTCCTGGATGGTGAGCATGGTGAAGCAACAGAAATGATAACCACTAGCACAGAAGAGAAAACCAATGATGGTGAAGATGACATAAAGATGGAAGAACTGAGGGCAGCACTAGAGAAAACCAAGATGGGCAAAGCAGCAGGGCATGATGGTATAACACCAGAAATGGTTAAGTACATGGGAGCATCAGGCGACCTGTTACTCTTAAAGGTCCTACAGGCAGCATGGTGCAACAAGACCATACCAAAGGATTGGGAGATTGCCATCATAACACCAATTTTCAAAAAGGGTGACAATCGACAATGTGGAAACCATAGATGCATATCCCTTCTCAGTGTCCCTGGTAAAATCTACTCTAGAATCCTAGAGCAGAGACTCCGACGCCTAGCTGAGCCACAATTGGATGAGGTCCAGTGCGGATTCCGAGCAAACCGAAGTACTCAAGACCTAATCTTCACACTCAGACAGTTGAGTGAAAAGGCCCTTGAGTATAAGAGTGAGATCCATCTTTGTTTCATAGATCTGGAAAAGGCGTTTGACAGAGTCCCCTGGAGCAAACTTTGGGACTGTTTGGCAAGGAAGAATATTCCAGCACCTCTGATTCATGCTATACAGAGCTTCTACAAGTCTTGCAGAAATTATGTGAGGACAGCAAACCATAAGTCAGAAGAGTTCAGGACCACCACTGGTGTAAGACAAGGTGATATCCTGTCACCTTATCTTTTCATACTCCTCATGGACGATGTCATCAAGGCATGTAAGGAGAGAACAAGAAAGTATTCAGTGGGGTACTGGAAGATGAGACAGGTCTATATTTCGGAGCTGGCATTTGCTGATGATGTTGCCCTGATTGCTAAATCAGAGGCACATCTCCAATCCAACTTGCAAGTCTGGAAGGAAGAGCTGGAGAAGAGAGGGATGGTCATAAGCAGCTCTAAAACAAAATCCATGGTGATATCACGAGAAGAAAGAAAACATCAGATTAAGTTGGGAGAACAGGTCCTGGAGCAGGTCGACCACTTTAAATATCTCGGAGCTATTATAGACCGAAAGGGAGGTATCAAAGAAGAGTTGGCCACTCGAAAAGCAGCGGCTGGGAGACTTTTTCAGGCCATAAATCGTGGATTCCTCAGCAAGAAAGAGGTTGGTAAGAAAACGAAGATGGCTGTATACCGCTCCACCTATGTCCCAGTTTTGACATGGTCCGCAACCAGACGATACGTCAAGGCCTGAAATCCCATCCGCTGCAGACCCAAATAGAACAGTCCCAACTAAGATGGTTTGGCCATGTCTGCAGAATGGGAGAAGATCGGCTACCACGACAAGCATGGGAAACAAAGAGCCAGGGATCCAGACCTCCAGGACGACCCAGAGTCCGCTGGGAGGACAACATTAGACAATCTTTGAAGGACCGAGGACTAGAATGGAACCAGGCCAGGGAGAAGACAGCTGATAGAATGGTCTGGCGCTCTCTCTTCCAAACCTCTACACCTCACGGTAGAAGGGGAACGACTAAGTAAGTTAAGGGTCCCAGCATTTGAGAAGCTGTCAATGTTCTCCAACCAAGAATTCATTTAACTTGAGTAACCCATGACTCTTCAGGCAAATGAAGATTTGCAAAGGTCTGTTCAAAAACGTGCCAGGAACGATGAAAGGTTCCGTCGACGTTCAAGTTGAAAAATGGGTAATTTAAAGTTGTAAGAAATGTTTAGGTTGGATGGATGATGTTTCCTTGGCAATTTGCTTCATCTCAAGTTCTGCTTCCTCTTTCTTTAATGCTCGCCCTTTGTTCCTCTTTCCTCTTTCTTTAATGCAGCTTTTTTCTCTTCTTCCTCTTTCTTTAATGCAGCTTTTTCTCTTCCTCTTTTTCTTTCATATTTTTCCAGTTCTGATTCAGCAAACTGACGAAGTTCTTGAGATTTATAACCATATTCACGACCAATTTTAACGAAATCGTCGATAGTAAGCATTTTGCCGTTGATCCGGTAAGTCATTATTGATGATTACTGATTAAAATAGTCAAGAGTAGCTTCAGAGTAATTATTATACTTACTCAACTTAGAAATATTCAATATAAGTAATCACAATAGTACTGAACTTAATGTCTAAGTTCAACTAATAGACAATATTTTGTAACAATATTGTATCTAAATAATACTATATCATAAATAGTTATGATATCTGTTAATATAATGTAATTATATCACACAATTAATCTCAATATCCAATAATGTTGGGTATAATTCCTAGTAATTATATTGTTCAATGTACTAAGTCACTCTCTTAGTACCAGAAAGGTATATTAAATAATATACAATGGGGTCTACAATAACCTCAAAAGGTAGCTAATAAGATATTTTATTTTGTCAATATATATATTATATTATTATGCCCTAGGCATCTATGATAAATTGTAGTGCTACTTTCTTGGACTATCACTGCATAATTATGCAATGTCCCATATTACCCTTAAATTTCAGAAAAAATTAATTAAATTAAATTACAAGTGTATTATTGCATATAATATCATATTATTAATGTAGTATTAATATATATTATGAGGATAAACAAAACAATGATGCAACTAAAGGGTACAAACAATGTCAAGACGCAAACAAGACATTTTCACAATTAAAAATGAATTTATGAACTAAATAAAATAAGCGGAAATGTCACAGACCAAATGAAGGGTCAAGGTCTGACCGGAGGTCAACTGAATATTCAAGGTACACACAAAAAAAAAATGACTGCGAAAAATGATGACGTCACAGGACTCATAACGGACGAAAATTTAACAATCATAAAATAAATGATAGTCAGAGGAGACTGGACGAATAGTAACGAACATGGTACAGAACTCAATAAAATTATTAACTGAGTACGAATAAAATACGCCAGTTATCTACTGAACGGTACAGCTAACACAAATTGTCAAACGGTAGCAAATTTGGACAGGTCGTCCAATGGCAAACCTCAATGGGGCTTCCAAAAGTGCGATCGTTTAACTGCCCTAAGAAACGACCGAAATTAATTCAGGCATCGTGAGAGCCGCAGAATTTAATTTCAGTTCATCCTCCCTACCTCCCACGAATTAACAACACATTAAGACAACAAAAAGTACATTAAACATAGATAAAAACATGCCGATGTAGGCAGAGGACAATGGACTTAGTTAGCACTGTTTGCAATACCAACAGTTAAACACCTAGATCTATCTTTACCGTTGCTTCGATCAGTGCTAGCGGTCGTCAACAGCTAGGCTAAAGCCCCTGACTGTCTGCTCCGTAGTCCATATCATGTATTTGCTTCAAATGGCTCATGTTAGTCTTGGTTAGACTTAGAAACGGCTGGTTTCTTCGACAGATCACCTACACGATTTTCAGTGACGTCACGTTGTTAGGCATTATAATGAGTACTGCGTCACGTCAGCCTCGTACTGGTCATGTGATCGAAACTTGATCGTAAACATTTCATTCGAAAGTCATGAAGAAATTTTTTTTTTGTCGTCCCCAGACACCGGACACCACTGTTGCGTGGGTGATTTGCTCTGAACAATGTTCCATGTGTTATGGATAAAACAATTATAAAATTCTGGCCATTGCTTTTTTCCTTGATATGTTAGTTTTAGTGCATCGTGCCCTTGATGGAAGATTAAGCGAATGCGGGGGTGGAAGATTCCAAACAATACTTGAACTTTGGAATACGATTGATTTGATAAGTCATTTCATTGAGTCCGTACATTTAATTCACATGTACACATTTCAAATAGGGACAGAACATGAGTCATGCATAAATTAATCAATGGCGTAGACTGCTGTTTTACGTGTCAATGTCCGTTTAAGGATACAATGCAGTATTGTCGTCAGAACATCACAGCTATATGCACGAGCAGATAGACATGGCTACCTGCCGACAGTGAGACTGCGAGTCTGAAATATATTCATACGAATTTGACGATTATTCTCATCCTTCTGAGGATTCTAGTTAAGTACTAACCTCCATATATTTCCTTCTCATATCGAGTTCTAGGACTGACCCTGGTCCATCAAAAATACACATAAAATGGCTATATCCTGCCATTAAATTGGAAGGTTAGAAAAACGCAGCTATTCAGCTTGGCGGTCAAGTAACAAAGGGTCACGTTTCTTAGTTACCGACTGTGTCCTAAACAACGCTATACACGTCATAATCGATCGTGTATGAAGCGTTCAGTAATTGAAACATCTATCGCAATATATTAAATGTCTTAACCTTTACAATTGCACGTCTGGTAACCTTTAGCAGACGGCGTTAATATCATATACCGTAACACCCATATAGGATTCAAGGTGCTTGAAATCTTCTTGTACTGGTGGAAACATATCCCATGTCCACTTACTGAGCGATACCCAAAGACCTTCCCCAAAAACCAAATAAAATTATAACAATAATTATAAGTTAACACCAGCTATAATATATAGAAAGGAAAACATAGAACTTCCAAAAATATTTCAATCCCTAAAAACAATAATAATAAGAAACACAATAATCCCCAAAATAAAACCAATGCATTCGAACATTAAAAAAACAAGCAATGAACGCGATCAGCAAATAAATACAATAGAAAAAAAAACGGTGTTCAAAACACTTGAAAATCCCAAATGCTAAATCAGACAATCAGACATATTGTAAAAATTCAAGGATAAATTAAAGAAGCAACAAAATTCTGATATATATATATATATATATATATATATATATATATATATATATATATATATATATATATATATATATATATATATATATATATATATATATATATATATATATATATATATATATATATATAAAACTATGTACTATCACTTGAAGATAGTATTATGTTTGAAATGCCACACAAAGTTGAAAATGTTAATTACAGTGAATACCCTAATTATAACTGAAGAGTAGGTTGATCAGAGTAGATTCTCCTGCGATGTGGAATGAGTGGAGTCGAGTGAAGCGCATCTGATGCTATTCCGCTCTCCTCCAATTTCTTTTAACGAAAAAAAAAAATGTGCACAGACCACTTTATTATACACTTAACAAAATAACACAAGTGAAAAAAAAAATTAATATTTTAATGGCATGGACAAAAGAACTAAGTCTTCGGCCAATCCCACCTTCCGAATGTCAAAACAAACATCTACAGAAATGGACAATGGAGAAAAACCAATTTACATTTCTAACAAACTCTCACAATTTTCACTTCACACAAGACAGCGCAGTAAACTCGCTACTTTCCTCATTCACCAGGAGTACTTAGGCAAGGATTCAAACTCAAGTTCACCGCAGACTCATCGTATAGTCACCATTGTCGGAATTCTTTTTTCTGTTCATTTCTTCCCGCGGTCCTTATATTTTCAAGTTATGCTGCAAAAGTGCAGTACAATTTAACTGCATTTATTCAGAAAGGAAAAAAAAAAAAGTTTTCTTATTGATTTTGCAAGCTCAAATTTCTCACGTGTTTGTTCGTTTTCGACATCTGCCAAAGCTAATCAGACCCCTCCATTTCCCGCGTACAGAACCGAACATTTTGTTTGTCCGCTTTCTCAGACAGACATGCCCTTCATAAATATTAACGAATTTGCCTTCGTTCCTTCCTAGCTCTTACAAGACCTAAGCTTCCAAGTCTCCGGTAGAGAGATTTGGAGGAAAAGAAAAGCAGATTTCGAAATAGCCAAGCCAAATTCAGGACTTGCATATTCATTCAAAAACTAAATACGGAAGAGCATTATAATGGAATTTTTCATAACCGAGATTTTGTGACACAACATCAATTCAGCGCTTAGATTGTGTGGCATAATCTCAATTCAGCGCTTAGATTGTGTGACATAATCCCCACTCCAATCATCGTATTTGATAGAATTTAGTCATGATATTCATACTTTAGGCTCAATTCATTTACGCTGTACCCCATTTATCCCGTTGCTTTCCTGCCACTTATATAAAAAGATTTGATTCTTTCATTCTCTCTTGCCATGGCGAGTTGTAGTTTTGTCATTACTGAGCAAGGTGTGTCGCTGTAAATTTTTCGCCAAGATTGCACGAATACTGTTTATGCATTTTCATTTCAGGAGCTAGCTTGTCACAAAGACAGATCTTCTGCTGGTTACGTGAATTAATGAACAGTTTTGATTGTACAGGCAAGTCTACTATAACTTCTTACGTGAACTAATGCTACAGTTACGTGACTAATGCTAAAAAAGGGTGATAAATTCTCGCAATTGTAATTTATAGTCACTTTTCTCGGTAAGCATTTGTATTCTCGCGTTGGTATCGAATGCAGTTAAGTTTGAGCTGTGGGAGCTAATGAACACTAGTTATTCTAAAAGATGCCTCGTTGAAGGCCTATTCCTCTAGTGTTTTCCCAATATAACTGATTTCGATTCATAGCCTGTCTTCGTCGTCACGAGATGTTCTTTCCCAGACATGTCGCTGCATTGTAATAAATGAACAGTTTAGAAAACCTTTATTATCTAGAGGATATTCTTGAGGACATTATTGATACTTCGGCAGACGTGTCTGTCTTGCTGAAGTCAAACTAAGGAGAGTGAACTGATCTCATACATCTGGTTATCTCCTGGCTGTTATAGAAAAGGATGGAGTTTTTCACCTGACTACATTTACAGCACTTTGAAATATAACATGCTTCTGACTCATCATTGTAATGCTGTCTACCGTCTATTGCTGTATTGAATGTTGCTGTGATAATGACTGTTTGATGTGCCTACATATTCGCGTAACCATTTTGTCACTGTGGATTGCCCTGTTATTTTTGTATGAACATTGTTTTGACTGAACACATCTACACACTACACAAAACCAGACATGCGGATGCCAAATCTATCATGGCATCACGCATCACTTAATATGCTTACTTGAAAATAGAAATATTCTAATATAACTGCTTACTGCTAATAAGTGATGCAGAATCTAATACAACTGCTCACGTAAACAAATTAACAGTTGTGCTAAAAGAGGCTATTCTATAATAACTGCTTACGTAAACTAATGGACTGTTATGCTAAAAAGAAATATTCTAATATAACTGCTTACGTGACCTAATGGACAGTTATGCTAAAATGTATATTCTAATATAACTGCTTACGTGACCTAATGGACAGTTATGCTTAAGGGGAGGTGAAACCCCCAAAATGAAAAACACAGAATTATAAGTTAATATCTATATCTGGTCATTTATACTAGCAAAATGACTGAAAAAAAATACAAAACATTGAGGTATATACTAAAAACTTGCAATCTATGGCGGAAAAACAGTGAAAAAAAGGCAAATTTTAGCTTTTTGGGGTATTTTGTTGCCCAAGATATCTATTCTTATACAACTGCTTACTTGAACTAATGGACAGTTATGCTTAAAAAGGCTATTCTTATATAACTGCTTACGTGAACTAATGGACAGTTACGCTTAAAAAAAGGTTATTCTAATATAACGTCTTACGTGAACTAATGGACAGTTATGCTAAAAAAAATGCTATTCTTATATAACAGCTTACGTCAACTAATGGACAGTTATGCTAATAAAAAATATTTAAAAAATTATTTTAAGCACAGACTTTTAATGCACTAAAAAGCCACAAATAATTTTTCAAGGAGTTTATACTTGTAGCTTGCAGTCAAAAAATGTAACATCAAATTGACAAAAATTTTTTAATAGAAGGACGGCTACGGAAATTCTTGTGTGGAATAATGTGAAGGTATATTGTGTCTTGTTTGCTTATTCCTGTATTTCTCCATATTCGTAGATTTTCGTGTTAGTGTAGTTACAGGGGGGCCACTAGGAAAACGAAGGAAGAATGGAATACATCTGCCTCAGGAATGTGGCAAGAAGCGATTATTATGAGATTAAGCATTGGACTGGCAGCAGCATCTCAAACGTAAGAGATGGACGTATGAGAGGACGCATCCGCCGTGTATACAACCAGTGCGCAACAGCAACAATTAGCATTCATACCCTTCGACATTTGCTGAGGGAGACTGAGCACCTATGGGTTTGCCCGGAGTGCAATGACGTCGATTCTGATTAACATTAACATTAACTGGCAGCATCATAATGTAAAACAAAGTGCTACAAATGTCACTGGTACTAGAGCAAGTACGTTTTGACACAGGCTTCCTGCAAATGAGGGGGGGGGGAAGCTGTAGTAATGACCCCATGCTCCAGAAGGAGCAGAATATAAAATAAATGAATCTGTATTCGAGAAAGCAAAGAAGAAAGAAGAACAATCCAAAGAGAAGACACGGCTATATATGAAGAGATAAAAGCAATAATCAAAAGATAACTTTAGAGAAATATGATTTAAGGAACATACAGAGACCGTTGGAACCGCGGCAGCGCAGTAGTTAGTGCACTGGCTTCCTAGCTCGGTGGTCCATGGTTCGATCCCCAGTTGAGGTGGAATTTTTTAGACCGCAAACGGCTCCGGGTCGACCCAGCCTCATGAATTGGGTACCAGAGCAACTCTGGGAAAGTTAAGGCAGCCGGCGGGATGCTGACCACATCACCCCTAGTGTGCCGATGGTCAGGAAAATATGGGCCTAACACTATATTCCCAATATGCCTCAATGGGCGGTCCTTACCTTACCTTACGGAGACCGTTACAGCAGAACATTACAGCTCATTGCCAAGAAGAGATCAAGAGATAATTTTCAGTTTGAGAATCAGACACTGCAGACGGAAATACCATCAAAACGGGAATCGGACAGACAAATATGTGCCCATGTGCGGTGGACAAACAGACAGTAGAAAATCTCCTCCAAGGCTGTTGGCTGCTTGGGAGAAGCAGGGTGACAGCATGACTTTATCCAACCCAGCTGAGGGAGAAACTATATGGTGACGAGAGAAGCGTGAGACGAACTGCCAACTTGATGAGAGAGATAGAAGTTGTTATTTGAGAGCGAACGAAGAAGTTTTTGACATTTTTGGAGCTTCTCTGCATCTTTTTAATTTTTTCTTTCATTTTTCAATTAGTTTTTTTTTTCTGCATTATCTACTCTATTATCATGCTTAGGTTTGAACTAACAATGAACCGTTTCTAGTGCGCTTAACCAAAACAACTGGATAGACAAGAGAAATGCAAGGCCGCAGCATGCGAGTTTTAGTGACACAAAGATATACAACAAGGTAGTTTATCCCAGCACACCCAACATCAACAAATCTAAGGCGCAGTGGGGGATGGTGAATGGGAAGAGAGTGGATTCGGAGGATAGGGTTGGTTTGTTAGTGTTGGCATTCAATTTCTTTTTTTTTCATTTGAGACAAAGTTGTATCTTGTGATAGAAAGACAAACCGTGAAGAAAATTGGTTAAGATGTAAGCTTTTGTGAGATAGGAATGTTTAATGTTTGGAATGTTTGACTCGCCATGTGGAATTGTTCGAGCAAGCGTTATGGAGTTGGCTCAACAATTTTCGGAACCCGGACATTTTTGAAGTCCGACTCCGATTACAGTTTCACTGAAATTGGATTCAGTTTGGCTTTGATGTGATTCATCTCGTTCGAGTGGTTGGGCGAACACATTGTCAGGTGGCGTATTAGTGATATTGCATACAATTTTGCACTGTTATGGATTGCTTTCGTAGACTACATTTGAAACTATTCATTCATTCATACAGTAATACAAAATAGCACATCATCGACGCCTGCACACAAATGACTGCTTTGCCAAACACCATGAGGCAAAATAGTTTCAATTTAACAATGACGAGAAAATTGACAGTGCATTTAGTTTGTTTACATTTCGTGTGCGCATTTTCTAAATGTGCCAACAAATTTCCAGTTGTGATAAAAACTTTATTTATGATCAGAAGCAACTGAAATTTTCCTACAGTATGTAAAAATGGATGTACTTTAACAAGAAAGTGGTTTTTGGTGTTCTACTGCTTTAAAATGTTATTTCAAATTTTGTAAGCGTCCCCTCCCTTGCATGGATCAAACGTGGATCTGCTTTGACGTCAAGTCTCGTAAAATTCGTAGTCGGGACATTTTTTACCGACTCCACTAAAAATGACTGACTCCACGATCCCGACTCTGACTTCACAGCCCTGGTTCGAACCATCGTTTGCAAATAAAGTACTGTTAATTTTAAACACTTACCTCCCGCATGCCGTACATGGCGACTAATTTGAGGTTGTGCTTTGGGCTGACAGCCACAACATTTAAAATCGATTGTCCCAGAAACAACTGCCGTAAGAGCACGTGACTGCTTGGTGCAAACTGCCTGCAAGGGGACCAGCTTCAGGTGTGGCCACATGCTCCGCAAGGAATGCTAAGGATGATGATGATGATTGTAACGAGATGGTATTTATAGTGGTTGTTGTCTTGATGACAGTCGATGATAGGTCAATAAAGAATAATGAACTCCACGATATACCCCAGTCTCAGAAATGAGCACTGGTGTATGATAGCACAAAGGATAGTCAGACAGTAAAGACCCCTGGTCCGGTGGTAATAAGAAGATCAAGAGCCTAGAGCGTCTTCTCGTAATAACTATCTTATGCTTTAAATAACAATGAAATTCAAATCGAACTCAATAGTAACTTTATGAAATTAACAAAATTCAAGTTACAATTAAAATCAATTTAATTAGGATTCTCTTTTCTTCTGTTCTTGAAATAGATAGAAATGCTATATGTATATGAATTTTATATTTACATCATATCCACAGAAATCACAGTGATATTAAAGTAGTTACTTTACTGAATTGCAGTGTCTCTGCTTTTCTGACAAAACGTTAACCAGTCTTTTTCTTCATATGACTTGACTCTTCACACATAAATTGATCGAATGTTCTTTTGTTTTTGCACTTAACTGAGTGCTCCTTGAATGATGGTTGACAATGTTGGTGAGCTCCACACGACTAATAGACTCGGCTGATCTTCCCATGTAGTAGGGATACCAGCACAACCAGGTAGACCAGCTGCAGTGCTCCGTGTCGCTATGCAGGATAACACTTGGGTTCTCACCTCTGGCTTATGTCTATATGTATGACCGAAACCCTCTGGTCTTTTTCGGAAATAACTAACAGGACTACTTCTGGCAAAGGCAGGCCAGCACATATACTCAGCGGTGAAGGAATACGTGACAAGCTCTCTCCTTTTGTCTTCTGCGTTCTTTCAGTTCGTGTGTGTCCTTCCACTTCCCACTACCCGCGTATTTATACGCTTGGTCGGCCATCTTGCGAGAATCCGTGACTCCGCGCTGATTGGCTATGCCTTCAAGCAACTTCGGTCGAAAATATTCCTCGTATTTCACTTCGGGTAGGTGATCTGTGTTAATTTTTAAACTGATAACTAGTGGTTCTCATTCCTTACCAAAGCTATTGCCTCTGAGGATATCCCGTTTTACTCGGGCGACATGCGGCTTTCCTTCCATATCAATCTTACCAAGATCCGTCTGTCCTTCCTTTTTCTATGAATTTTAAAACCGCACTTTTCATCATTTTCCGAACTGTTTGACCCACTTGGGTGATCATATCCCCATAATTATAAAAGACATTGTCTTCCTGGCTATACCCACACCTGGGTCTACTCTTCCTCTATGACTCAGTGAAGTAGATTTGCCGTCGGTCAGTCCGTTGATTTTAAATGAATTTTTTACTGCGTGGTCTTAACACAGATTTGTCTCCCTACCATCTTGCCAACGTAAATAATGCCTCTGGTATTGTTACACTTTGCCACAATAGTCCCCCCTTTTCTAGCTGGACATATGTCTAGCTATCAATGGAACAATACCACTGGGTATTATGGTTCGTCTCTGCCAATACTTCCTGCAGTCTGTCCTTCTTCCTGTTCCTGTACTGTGGGATGTCTACTTAGAAAATCCGCACCTACATTTTGCTTTCCTGGTATGTATTCTATCATGAAGGAATATGGTTGTACCAAAAGAGCTCAACACATTAATCTCGCATTTAAATGCTTAGTTGAAGCTAAAAATGCCAATGGTTGATGATCACATTGCACAGTGAATTCCCTCCCATACAAGTAGGGTTGGAATTTCTGAATTGCCCATACTAATGCCAAACATTCTTTCTCTATAGTAGAGTAATTTAATTTAGCGGAGTTGAGTTTACGGCTGGCATAAGCAACAGGAAAAAGTTCTCCAGGCTGTGCCTCAGACTTCTGCATTAAAGTTGCTCCTATTCCAATATTGCTTGCATCCGTTCTCAAAATAAACTCCTGAGTTATATCTGGCAATTTTAGAATGGGTTTGCTAGTGAGCTTTTGCTTCAACTGAGAGTACGCAACCTCACATTCCGCTGTCCATTTTACATTATTTGGGTGGCCTTTCTTTGTCAGGTTAGATAGAGGTGCACACAATGTGTTGAAGTTTTGGATATATTTTTGGTAAAACCCACACAAAGAAACAAAAGATCTTACATCTTTCTTTGTCTTTGGTCTAGGTGTTTTCCTCAACTTCTCTACATTCCTGGGGTCTGGCGACATATTTCCCCTGGAAATAGTGTGTCCTAAGAATTCCAACTCATGACAACCAATAAAGCATTTAGTTGGACGAGCAGTCAGTCCCGCCTCTCTAAGTCTATCAAATAACAGGGAGAGTGCCGATAGATGTTCCTCAAATGTTTCTGTGGCGATGAGGATATCATCCATGAAATTTGCAATAGAGGGGTTCTTTAGCGGTTCCAGTAATTTTCTCATCATACGAGAAAATACACTTGGAGCATTTTTCAGTCCAAATGGTAATACATTAAATTCGTAATGCCCATCTGACGTACTGAATGCCAACATGTGTCTGATCTCAGCTTTTATTGGAATTTGGTAATATCCTTTACTCAGATCCACTTTTGAAAAATACTTAGCTTTGCTAAGAGCTGAGAACAGCTGATTGTGGTGAAGTGGGATGTTATAAATATTTATAGGGGGACTTAGTGTACTGACTGAGATCAGCTGTGAAGGTATATATATCTAATAAGAGTAGTGTATTATATATAACCTTACTTGCTGCCACATATATGTATATCTCAGTCAGAATTATTCTGGAATAGTGTGATGACTACGTTATGTGTCTAGGGTATGTGTATGATGAAGTGTAAGTCAAAACAACAACAGACATATAAACAATTTAATTTATTCCACCGCACTTGACAACACTGTGACACTCACCTACATATAACACTCTATGAGAATATCTTAAAAGAGTCAATGATAACTTTTCAAATAACAATCTGTATTCATTGCTGTCAGGAATATATATGTGTCCTGATTCAAATACAAAGGAACCAGGAATCACAATCAATTTTAATTACAAGTTATATGTACAGAATGTATTAATATGAATATTGTAGTGACATATATTATTAAAAATATCCTATGTGTGTCAGTTGTGTAGTAGTAATATGAGGTAATACTGGTTTTGTTTTGTTCAAGCTCTGTTGGTATTTGTCATCATGACTTCAATAGTTTGTCTTTAGGGACTAGTATTGGAGATGTTCTCAGTTCCTGATATTAAGACAATTAAATTCCCCTCTTAATGTTAATTTTACAAGGTTATTTTAAGATGGGGTGTACATAATGTTGAGCTCAGCTGGCCACATCAGCTTATCTTGCGTGATGGCGGCAGGAAAAGGCTCTTCTGCTCGAATTCTCCCCTGTGCTCTGGAGACACCTCACTGATAGCTAAATGGACCAAGGAGTATGCTGTCCGACTCTGGATTCAGCAAAGCTCTGACCAGGTGCTGCTCAATACCATCAAGACCACGGTCCCTGAAATCAAGAAGGATGTACCTTCTACTTCATAACTAACTTATACTCTCTTTTTACACTGATCACAACACAACACAAACCTTGAGTTCAGAGCGTTAGGCCAACTATCAGCTTCATGTGAAATACTTTATTCCAGTATTAACCTCCTTAATGGTTACCACGCCTCTGCACTTCCAGCATTATTTCTTTCTAGTCAATCATCTAGGTGTCAGTGTACTGTTTGGTCATTCCATGCCGTTTTACTTTCCTCCGACACCTTCTGTTCAGGCTGGAGCATTATAGGCTTTACATCATGTTTGCTACTGAACTACACATATATACAGGCATATATTAACAATTCACATTCAATTTTCATTAAAAGATACTGAATGTTTCAAGCTTACCACAATTCATAGGAATAAACACAGATACGTTGACTAGCAATGAATTCTGGCACAATTTCTAGCACAAATTCCCATCTGCTTATGTTCCAGGCTTTTATTTAGCAAAAATATGAGCTGGCTTCAACGCACTGTTGCTTTATCAAGCTTTTTTAAAATAGTGGTCTCGAACTAACGCTCCTAAGTGATTATATCAGCGAGACTGGCCAATGAACCACGTTTCGACAAGTGTTTGAAAAAAATGTTACCTTTCCCCGTCTCCCCTAACAACCAGGATAGTATTTATAGCCCGACCAATCGTGGTTAGTCTTTCATTTGTTGCGCTCCAATCAATTTGGAGTTTACATGGTAGGCTATTTATGTAACGTAAGGTTTTTTCAAACACGTTAAAAAAAAATTTTATGAGCAGAAATGATTTCATGCTGTCAGGCATCCTCACTATTTTATTTTGGTCCTAATTTATTAATTCCTGGACTATTTGCGTAACGTTTTACATATTCTTTGTCAGCAAGCCTTAAGGAACCCAAATATACAAATTTAAAAGAGCTACGTGGCTGCGTTCAGAATATGTATTTTCTAGGATAGTCGTGTAGTTGTTTTTTTATTTTTTTATGTTAGAACCGCCACCTGTCCTGCTGTACTGTCAGACTAATGTCAGGATTTCGGACATAAAACAGTAGAATGTCAGGTTTCCCCAATAAGCGTTTTTCAGGTTTTAAAACCTAACTCTGGGAAGGGTAATGTATTTTATCACTGTCCGTCTGAAAAAAAGTTAGTGCATGTGGCCTACACGCGTGATGGCAGCAATTGTGTATCGCGCGACGCGTGTTGCATGCGTTCCTGATTTTCAGCCCTCCCTCTCTCTTTCTACTTGAGTCCATCTGTTCGTTCGTTTTGGTAACGTAATATAATTAATGTTAGGATTAATTTAGGTCATTACGCAGGGTGCCTCTCAATGTTTTTCTTAGAAATGCAATACCCGTTTTAATGTGTTGTGGAAACGCTTGTATTTGCAGACGAAGCATAAAATAAAGGGGATTTCGAATACTGTTATTGTGACAGCACTGTTCTTTACCATTCTTCTTCCTTTCTTTATTATATGTATTTATTAGGCTTTATTCCTGTAATCTATACATAATCTGTGTTCTCCAGTAGCTTTCCTGAGTAGCACTACACTTGCACTATAAGCTGATTCTGACTTTGAAATAATGTTTTCCTTAAGAAGGTAGTCAATTTCTTATTTTAAGGCTTGTGCTTTTGCAAATGGAATAGGGTAGGTTTTCACACAGATAGGTGTTGGGTCTAGAACTTTCATGTCATATTCTAGTAACTTTGTACACCCTGGTTTATCCGTGAGTACATTTTCATGGGCTTTCAATAACCTTGTTACTTGCTCTCTCTGATCCTGAGACAGATGTTCACTGGCATTCACCTGCTCATGACTCTCTGATGACTTTAATGGATATTCAGTGGAGGTGAGAGGTTTGTGCCTCATCTCTGTTGCTATAGCAAGTGTCATCATATGAGCAACGTCTGTAGATGTCCTGTCATAATATTTCTTCAACAGATTGACATGGTACACCTTTTCCTTCCCCTTCTTATCAATCTTGTAATTCGTCCTAGATACTTTTTCTAGAACTACATATGGTCCTTGCCAACCTATTTGTAACTTGTTGTTACCGCTGGGCAAAAGAAGAAGCACCTTCTCTCCTATAGCAAGTTCCCTATCCTTCGCCTTCTTATTGTAATACTCAGCATGTTTTCTTCTGGCTTTACGCAAATTATCGTTTGCCAGTTTCCATCCAGTTTTAAGTCGAGAGGTTAACTCGTTCACATACTGGAATGCTGATGTAATAGTCTCTTCTGCTTTTTCATCGGTCCATGTCCGCAACAATGCTTCCAGAGGACCTTTTATTGGGCGGCCAAATAATAATGTTGCCGGAGCCAATCCAGTAGAATGGTGCGGGACTTCCCGGTACGCAAACAATGCAGCCGGTAAGTACACATCCCAGGTATCTGGTTTTTCCAGTGCCAGCTTTCTAAGTATCGACATTAGGGTCCCTTTGAACCGTTCTACCTGCCCATTTCCTTGGGGGTGATAAGCAGAGCAATGATAGTGTCTGGCCTGAAATATCTTAGATACCTCTTCAGTCAGCTTTCCCTTGAACTGAGAACCATTGTTAGTCAATATCTGATGGGGAAAACCTAAGCGGGTGAATATTGTTAACAGTGCCTGTGCCACATGTATAGAGTCAATTGCTGACATGGCTACTGCCTCTCCCCACATTGAACAATTGTCGACTATAGTCAGTATGTAACTGTTCCTCTTCTTAGTCCTAGTGAGGGGTCCTACAATATCCACTGCAACTCTTTCAAAGGGTGTACCCATGATAGGCATTTCTCCCAAGGTGGCTGGAGCAGGCCAATGCTTTGGAGCTACCCTTTGACATTCTGGGCAGGACTTTACATATCGTTTTATGTCTTCGGTAATTCCTGGCCAGAAATAGGGACATGCGATCCTTTGACCTGTGGCACCAATTCCCATGTGACCACTAAAGGGTATAGCATGCCCTAGTTCCATCACCTTTGCACTATACAAAATTGGTACTACTATCTGTCCATGCCCTTGGGATCCCTTACCAACTTTTCTGTACAGTAGACCATTTTTTATATAAAAATCTCCTTTTCCGGAGGGTTATGAGCTTTTGGCAGTTTGCCAAAGCAGGGTTTCAGTGTACTATCTTCTGCCTGATTTTTTTTCATCTCTTCTGGATGAGTGTTTATCGGACTTTCCTCCATCCTTTTGGAGCTCGACCTGGTCTGGACTGCTGCCATGACTACCGGTTTTTACCGGGACTCCTAAAAAGACATACCTACATCCCAGTATCAGAGGGTATATAGGCTCATCAATCACCGCTGCCTTGATTACTCCTTCCACATATCGAGATTTTACATTAATTGTGGCAATGGGCAATGTCATGGTTGCTGCTTTTTTTGTTGCTCCCTGTATCTCCACTGTTTCTGTGGTGATTTGTTCTGGTTTTACAAGGGTAGCGCTCACGACTGAATCAAAATCCAGACCTGTGTCATACAAGCATGTGACTTGTGTGCCATTCAGTCCCCAGCTCACTGACAGGGGGATGAGTGAGGCTAGTCTGACTCACTGTCAGTTCCTTCCTTTCCCTATTCCCGGTTGCCATACATGCCGCGTGATGAGGAGGGTTTTTCTTCCTACATTCCGCATTATTATGATTGCTCATTTTGCAGTATCGGCACCACTTTTCTTCCTTTCTATAATGTTTCTTTTCATATGCCAGAGGGTTTCTATCCTTTTGCTCAAACCTTGGTTGGTTTTTAAAGGGGTGGTCCTGGTTGGATCCATTTCCTTCATACTTGGTGTAATGTTGAGGTTGGTTTCTTGACTACTTCACCTTGCTTTCGTTTTGCTCCCTGTGTTAGAGAATGTGCCAATTGGTGACTTTCAGCATATTTGATTATGTCTTCCAACCTATCCCATCTGTTTTCTACCAGGAATTTCTTCGTTTCAGGGGTCATGGAATCTAAAAGTTGTTCTATCAGAATCATTTCCTTGAGTCCCTCGAAATCTTGTGAAAAATTTCCCAGTGTACCCCATCTCAGTAGGTAAGTTTCCAACCGAGCTGTGTATTGTTGGTACGTTTCTCCAGCCTCCTTCTTGGCAGTTCGGAATTTCTTACGATAAGCCTCTGAATTTTGCTCATAGCGAACAAGCAATGCTTGCTTCAGAGCCTCAAAGTCTTTGTTACCAACAGATTACTGGTGACAATGTATATGTTAATATAATATTTATCTGTCTGAGGGAAGGTATTTGTTTTTAGAATCAGGATGCTTTCCTGGCCAAAGATATATCACCCATGATTGATTGATACTTTTGTTATAGGGGTTATCTTCCCTGGAGATCGAATTTGGCGTATGAATCCAGATTTCGTTAGTCTGTGCCTTGTTGGGCCAGAAAACAGATTGTTCTTGCTTAGATTTATGCAGGAATGTTTATGGTCCGAGTCTATGTTTACTCTGTGTCTATTTCAGACGATTTGGTCTTATATCGTGATATCTTGGTATGTCTAAGTGGAACTATTTTTCCTTGTACTGTACTTTTGGGGTCAGGGAGTTTCTGCGCATGCCGAGAGGAAAGAGAGTCTTCCGTGATGATGGAATGCCTGGCGAAAGCCATGTCGAAGACGAGTCCTCAGTCTGTTGATCTCTGTGATTTGTTATGGGGAAGACGATAATCTCTGATATGATTATTAAGTCTATTAGTCCCCAGTGTTTATTCTATAACGCCAGGAGAGGGGCGTATGTGTTCTGCTAGTGTTTTTCCCATGCCCAGGTAAAAGAACTTTTTGCTGAACTTTTTCGTCCTAGGCTTAACTGGGCAGACGTCTACATTATGATTATATAAATACGTCGGGATGACATGTTACCTAGCAGCACTGAATATGATTGTTTGCAGCAGTTATAATGAAAGAATATGCTGATTCTGGTAGACACATTTGTGTTTATGAACAAAGCTTCTATTGAAGATTTGCTATACATCTGTATAGTGAGCGATGCTCAAAGGGAACCAGAAGCCATTTTGGATCCTAACTTTTTGTCGATCATCGATCAGAGAACGGGGATGCCCCTTATTATCAGGTGATGATTAAGAGATCACAGTTATAAAGAAAACCCAATACTGGTGTTTTAACATTGTCTTCAGACAGATTTGCTGAACTTTACCTAAAGGAATCTTCGCTAGAAAAGAGGTTCTGTCTAGGAGTCATGCGTGAACAGTATTTATTAACTGACACGCTCGGTCAGTAAGGCCCGATGATTATATTGATAAACAGTGGATATCTAAGTGCTTGTTTACGGATGTTCCATTGTAATGTTCTGCAACATGAATGCCCACTTAAGACTGTAGACCATTGATCAACAGTATGCTATGTATGTCAACCTATTTTCCTGTAACTATACTCGTACTGTCCAAGTGTGTGCGTCCTATTAAACAGTATGAAACGACCACTGTAGTCCAGCCATTTTTGACTTCCACCTGTGATTGGAGTGAGTGTCCTGTGCACCTGTCGAACTGTCATCCATTCGCGTTTTCATTATTGATGTTTACACCCACTCATTGCAACAGAATATATGCACCTAACAGTACACCTTGTCAGGGCCTCAACAGTCGGTAACCTGACCCATTTAAAGAACATTGTAACTGGACGTGCAATATCACAAAACCACAGTCCTTATCAAGGTGGTGACCGAAAATTAGACTTTATCAGTCTTCCTGTTCCTCTTTGGGTAGTTTCAAAAACACTTCGTAAGAAATACCCCTCAATCCTTGAGAGAGCTTAACACTCCACATTTCCTTCTCTAGGCCATATGATGAAACAAGTCGCTCAAACCTGTCTATGTAGGCCTCAATAGAATCGTCTTTCTCCATAAAAGCATCCAAATGGAAGTTCATAGCACCATTTTGAGGACCTTGGCTAGCGCTAGTGTCAGAGTGAGGAGAACTGCTACCATTTATACTTGCAGTTGCCTGAATTTCCAGTTGTCTTAACTTCAACTCATGTTCTCTTTCAGCCTGAATCATTCTTTCCTCTCTCTCGACCTCTAATCTCCTTTCTTCAGCTTCCATTTTCTTAGCTTCTCTTCAAGCTTCTAATTCAGGCTTCTTGGTCTCCCTTTCGGCTTCCAATTTCTTAGCTTCTCTTCCAGCTTCTAATTCAAGCTTCTTGGTCTCCCTTTCGGCTTCCAATTTCTTAGTTTAAATGTCCATATACTTATCACTTTCCACAGTGACATACTGGATAAGAGCATCGCCACTTAGGCCAAAGTCCTTCCCCATCTGTATAATGGCAGACTTAACCTTTACCAGATTAGCCATTGTCTTGCTGTTGAGAGAGTGAATAGTCTTACTAACTAATTAATTAAAGCTTAATTAAATTAAACTTAATTAAGGAATATTGTCACAATCTATGTGAGAGTCTGTCTATTTGTACTCAATGGTACTTCAACAAAAAAATTTATTTAGATATTATTATTTATTTTATATATATTTTTTTTTCCACTGTTGAAAAAAAAAATTCAAAAAAAAAAATTTCCTACGAAAGAAGATAAGAGTTTTGGCTCAGGACTATCAAGGATATCCCGGACGAACCCCCAGTGTAACGAGATGGTATTTATAGTGGTTGTTGTCTTGATGACAGTCGATGATAGTTCAATAAAGAATAATGAACTCCACGATATACCCCAGTCTCAGAAATGAGCACTGGTGTATGATAGCACAAAGGATAGTCAGACAGTAAAGACCCCTGGTCCGGTGGTAATAAGAAGATCAAGAGCCTAGAGCGTCTTCTCGTAATAACTATCTTATGCTTTAAATAACAATGAAATTCAAATCGAACTCAATAGTAACTTTATGAAATTAACAAAATCCAAGTTACAATTAAAATCAATTTAATTAGGATTCTCTTTTCTTCTGTTCTTGAAATAGATAGAAATGTTATATGTATATGAATTTTATATTTATATCATATCCACAGAAATCACAGTGATATTAAAGTAGTTACTTTACTGAATTGCAGTGTCTCTGCTTTTCTGACAAAACGTTAACCAGTCTTTTTCTTCATATGACTCGACTCTTCACACATAAATTGATCGAATGTTTTTTTGTTTCTGCACTTAACTGAGTGCTCCTTGAATGATGGTTGACAATGTTGGTGAGCTCCACACGATTAATAGACTCGGCTGATCTTCCCATGTAGTAGGGATACCAGCACAACAAGGTAGACCAGCTGTAGTGCTCCGTGTCGCTATGCAGGATAACACTTGGGTTCTCACTTCTGGCTTATGTCTATATGTATGACAGAAACCCTCTGGTCTTTTTCGGAAATAACTAACAGGACTACTTCTGGCAAAGGCAGGCCAGCACAAATACTCAGTGGTGAAGGAATACGTGACTAGCTCTCTCCTTTTGTCCTCTGCGTTCTTTCAGTTCGTGTGTGTCCTTCCACTTCCCACTACCCGCGTATTTATACGCTTGGTCGGCCATCTTGCGAGAATCCGTGATTCCGCGCTGATTGGCTATGCCTTCAAGCAACTTCGGTCGAAAATATTCCTCGTATTTCACTTCGGGTAGGTGATCTGTGTTAATTTTTAAACTGATAACGAGTGGTTCTCATTCCTTACCAAAGCTATTGCCTCTGAGGTTATCCCGTTTTACTCGGGCGACATGCGGCTTTCCTTCCATATCAATCTTACCAAGATCCGTCCGTCCTTCCTTTTTCTATGAATTTTAAAACCGCACTTTTCATCATTTTCCGAACTGTTTGACCCACTTGGGTGATCATATCCCCATAATTATAAAAGACATTGTCTTCCTGGCTATACCCACACCTGGGTCTACTCTTCCTCTATGACTCAGTGAAGTAGAATTGCCGTCGGTCAGTCCGTTGATTTTAAATGAATTTTTTACTGCGTGGTCCTAACACAGATTTTTCTCCCTACCATCTTGCCAACGTAAATAATGCCTCTGGTATTGTTACACTTTGCCACAATGATGATGATTCTGAATAGTTACAGACTCGGAAATGGAATAGTTGTCATTCGAATACTTACAGAACCGTTTAGGATTAGAACGGGAGTGAGACAGGGATGCCTCTTGTATCCATTTCATTTCTTACTAGCTAAAGAGTGGGTTATAAAAACATCGACATCACACTACAGAACTGTGTCAGGAACCACTCATCATGGAGAACACTCCAAGGGTTACACCGCTGCTGTGTGGGTTTATAATATTGAACTATAGGCTCGCCCTCCTAAGGGTATGACCACACAAACAATGGCTGACAAAAGTAATAACCACCTTTAAACAGGTACTTCACTTTAATGAATAAATACACACAACAAGGCCTCACACGGCCATCATAACGCATCAAATACAAGTATAAAAATACCAACGTAAACCTGCCTCAGCAGCTTAGACTATCATCTCCACACACGAAGGTACAAACTATGCCTCAAATGGGTGCTATGAATATCGCTCACCCGAGCGGCAAAAGCTATGACACACTCATAATCATCTACATATTATCAAACTACGGCCTGTAGATAATACCATCTAGACACTTCAACTGCTGTAGACTAAACAACGTAACTATCACCAAGACCCGATAACATGGCAGGCACTCATCTTACAGTATCCCAAAATAGAACACACAGCAATCAAGCTGGCTAAGAAAAATCATGTCCTTCCCGGACAAGAGGCTGACTTCTCATTCCCAATTTTGCGCCTTTTCCCCCCCGACTTCCGGTAGTCACATGACCCGCCGGGTCGACTAACCTCGCCAGTCCGTTCGGTCTTTCCCGACTGGCTTTTCAACGATCACTAGACATAAAATGCACGGCGAAATAACGGTGTGACTAAATGGAATCCTGTGGAATCTGACTAAACAGCTTGATGATCTAGATTTTGCAGATGACTTGGCTCTTCTGTCCCATAACCATAATCAGATGCAAGACAAAATGAAAATACTCGATGAGAGGTCACAACAAGTGGGCGTGAAAATAATCAGGGAAAAGACAATGAGAATAAATGCAAGAAATGATAACAAGGTTGAACTTGAAGAAACACTACTAAATGATGTAGAATCGTACACCTATCTTGGCAGTAATATAGACAAAGTTGGAGGGACAGACAGTGATATCAAAATAAGAAAACAAAACGCAAGATGAGCTTTCATTGCATTGGAAAACATATGGAGAACAAGAGAAATCAAGTCCAACACGAAAATAAGAATCTTCAACTCAAATGTGAAGTCAGTCTGAGACATGGAGAGCAACAAAAACAACAACCAAAAAGCTACAGACTTTCATAAACAGGTGCTTGCGTAGAACGAGCTCAAGAAATGCTCGAGTTTTTTCGCCGACGTCACTATCCTGAAAGAGTCTTATCTGATGCCCTTAATCGCATTAGTCCCGTTACTCGTCAGGTTGCACTTACTGCTAAACCTACTACTACATCTGACAGACTCAAACTTGTCTTAACTTTCCACCCTCACTGTTTGGCGGTGAAAAAAATTATGTTCCGTCATCTGCCTATTCTCCACTCCGATCCTGATACCGGAGAGTTGTTTCGTGATATCCCTTCGTTGGCATATCGTAAGGATAAGAATTTTAGGGATATTCTTGTGCATAGTCGCTTGAGACAAACTAGTCCTTCTCATTTTGGTACTAAACCGTGCCAACGCCGCATATGTAAGACCTGCCCTTTTGAACTCCAAACGCAGTCAGTAGTCTCCTTTCCGAACAGTAAATTTGAATTAGGGAGTCTTTCACGTGCGAATCCAGAAACCTGATTTATGCTATCATCTGCAAGAGGTGTGGCATGACCTATATTGGTGAAACTGGCAGACGTTTGGCAGACAGGTTTCGGGAGCACTTGAATGACATCCATCATGGCAAACATTTACCGGTGGCCCTTCACTTCAACAGCCCTGACCATTCAGGCAACTCTGACATTCATGTCACTGCCCTCCGTTCATGTATCGGCGACGACCGAACTCGCTTCTCGTTGGAGAATCGTCTCATTTTTCAAATGGGCGTTCTAGCTCCTGCTGGCAGTAAAGTCCAGCATCATTTTGCATAATTCTGGTGGCTTCTGTCGTTATTTTCCTATCTATCCTTGTTTTTGCTTTGGTTCGTTTCGTTTCCTCAATTATCTGTTCTTAGCCGTCACTTGCTCCTACGTCACTTCCGCATGACGCCTTATTTTTTCAGCCATTTTGAATGTTTCTTTCTTGGATCCAGCTAAGTGATTTTTTACTCATTTTAATAGTGTTGTTCATTTCTGCCTTCGTTTCGTTGATTATTTACTTTCTTGTTTCGACATGTCTTTCTGGTTTCACGATTTTCTTGCATTATTACTGTTATCGTTTCGCTCATCACCGTGGTTTCATCTGCTTGTATCGCTCATTTGACGTTTTTTTCATCATCATAGATCTTTGTAGTACCTATATGTAGTTCTTGTCCTTGTCACCTGTTCGTAACTGTGGCTGACGAAAGGTAAAACCCGAAACGCCCCTTGTCTCATGTGTACCGTTTACTTGTAAAACTGATTTCATACCATATTGTTTTTTTAATTTATATATATGCTTGCGTAGAATAGAAGGACTGAAATGGTATGACAAAGTCACAAATGCGGAATTGATTACAAGAACCAGACAAGTGCCAGTGGAACAAGAGTTAAGAAGTAGACGATGGCGATGGATAGGACACACATTGAGGAGACATGCTGATAGCATTACAAGGCAGTCCTTGTTCTGGAATCCACAGGGAAAGAGAGGCAGAGGTAGACCAATAACACATGGAGAAGAGAACTGGATACAGAGGTGAAAATGATGAGGAAAACATGGAAAGAACTTGAGCAGATGGCGCGGGACAGGAAGACTTGGCATGTGTTTGTTGAAGGCCTATGCTGCTTGGGGAGTTAATGGGTATTAATTGATTGAATACTTGCATGAAAGTCATCATTCAACTCCATTACGTTCCTTGTAGAGCAGGAACCACCCCAATAGCTGGCCAAATCATGTATGTGCTCCTGCAGATGTGGTTTATGTAGCAATTTGTTTTCCATGATGAGGTTGTCAATCTCAAGCACAGCCTCATATTAGTAGCCTGTTACGACATGCATGAGGGAGCAATGGGCGTATTCTTTCTTTGTCTCGTCAGAGACCCCCGGGAGGTATACGGGGGCATACACAGATATACTGACATAAACAGCAATGACCTTATAGACAAATAGGCGGATAGAGACATAGACAAACAGGCATGCAGACAGACAGATAGGCGAATGTATAGATAAATAGCTAGATAGACAGAAAGACAGATAACTAGATTGACTTTCTGACATACATATGAACAGGCGCATAGATAAATAGACACGCATATAGATGGATTCAGATACAGATTGGAAGCCATTTAGAAACCAAACATTTTTGCAGCAGATGTTAAGCTGTCATTTTATCGGCGCTACAGTTACACTCATCGTCAGTTTCATATGCCACAAGCATCGTCACTTTCTGATGTGAAGACAGGAACAGGAAAGGTCTAGCATTACAGGAAAAATTCAGGATTTAATGTCAAACTGAACACCTAAAAACAGCACTCAGTTTAATTAAAAGTTTGTTTTCATTCTGAAAACAGCTGCTGATTTCGGTGGGAAATCAGTGTTTTTCATGATACACAAAAGGACAATAATTGCAACTATTGCGGCTGAATCGTTTCGTCGATGAGCTAATGGTAGCCTTTGTACTGAAATCCTTAGGGTTAAAAAAAATCGATGAAGATACGCAGGAAATTCAGATCGCTTAATTCATTCCTTCAGATCTTTTTTCTCTACACTTTATAGCCGCGATAGCACAGGGGTTAGTGCACTGGCTTCCCAGCTCAGTGGTCCATGGTTCGATCCCTAGTTGAGGTAGAATTTTTTAGACCGCTAACGGCACCGAGGTCGAGCCAGCCTCATGAATTGAGTACCTGAGCAACTCTGGGAAGGTTAAAGGCGGCCGGCGTGATGCTGACCTTGTCACCCCTAGTGTGCCGATAAGAAAATATGGGCCTAACACAATTTTCCCAAAATGCCTCAATGGTCGTGTTACAGGATGCTTTACCTTTTTATTTTAATGAAGCATGCCTCCTTGCAAGAATCCTGTATCAAAGTAGTAGTTTCTGTACCAACTTGTTTCACATGATGAAGCTGTCCATCCCATGTAAAACCTCGCACTGGTCGCCTTCTACGGGATGCTGGATGGAGCAGTTGTCATATTGTTTTTAAAAAAATCTCACCAGATCACCCCTGGAACTACACTGGACAGGAAGGTAAGTGCAGACATGTAAAAGAAGTATAAAGAGAAAATTGAAGGTGCCGATATTGACAGCTAAGCCTGAACTAACTACCGGCCTGTCATCAGAATAGAACTGAATGGCAAAGGCGGACCTAACTACCGGCCTGTCATCAGAGTAGAACTAAATGGCAAAGGCGGACCTAACTACCGGCCTGTCATCAGAATAGAACTGAAAGACAAAGGCGGACCTAACTATCGGCCTGTCGTCAGAGTAGAACTAAATGGCAAAGGCGGACAAAACAGAGTCATCATCCTCATCGTCTTTCTTTTCGCTCCTTATGGGTACATTGAGCCACATCTGCAACTGGTCCTCTTACAGGAAGCTTGCAACAATTTTTCAGAAACTCTTTCAGCGGTGGTTTATGAAGCGATTTGTTCTACATGATGAGGTTGCCAGTCACAGACACAGACTTATATTAGTCGCCTTGTACGACTTCTCGGTTAAAGTTAAGGGCAGGGTCGTCGCTTACTTGACAACAACCTCCAGCATGAGAATGGAGGTAAAGGCAGCTACTGCGGCTTTAAAGTGATTGTTGTCGAAGAATGAAAACATACCGCGAAATCGCCTAGTAGTGTTTCTGAAATAGCGTCCAATCAAATTCGCGCATTTTCTGCAGGCTCGCCGACAACGCGTTGCCTAACTTACACTGGAAATATGGCGGCGAATTCATTTTTGTTAGGACTGCATCGTTTCAGTAGAAGTATAATAAAACTGATGGACATATTGAAATTTTTTACTTAATCATTTTGTTCAAGGAGGAGACAACGTATATTTGGATATATTACAAAGTGTAATGCTTGTTGTATTTTCGGAGATAATAGCAAGTAAGTGTGTCAAGTTGTTAGCAAATAGGGCTAAAGTTCACTTTTGCAAAGCGTAGCAAATCGAAAGCTGAACAGATTTGGAAAAAAGCTATGTATGGAAAGAAAGCTACACTTCAGCTAGATAAAAAGAGATAAGGGTGGAAACAATAGCTGGTGTAGGAGATGAGCACGACGAAGAACCATGGGGAATTAAAAGCACAGATGACCAAAACGGACCGGTTCAGCCAAGTAAAATCTCACCCCTAGTTCTGGGGACGTCACAGTTCTAACTTACGCCGGATGCAAGGCTATTTAAGCTGCGCTAAATTTGAATGTGGACACACACGAAATCAGTTTTAGCATGACTGACAAAGGAAAAAGCTAGTCACGAATTCTTTCACTATTTGTGTAGTGTGGCAGCCTGCCTTGACTAAGTCAATTGTCCAGTTGTTTGATTTCTGAGGGCTAGAGGGTAAGTTGGATTACTGTAAATACATTTGTATATATAATGCAAATATCTGTTTCAGGACATGTTATTGTGTAACTACATGATTAATGATTCAATGGATGAATATGTTAAAGACATGTGTTGATGAAAGAAAGGAAGGAAACCAAACCACATACTCACAGTTGGTTAATGATTAATACATTCTAGAATGCCCTACCGAATGAACATTATCGCTGACTATCACTCACTAGCGAAACGCTGTGCCAATGGTACTCTCAACACATAGACACTTTAGAACTCTGCTATCTATGGAAAATGTTCACTAGATCTTATCCACATCTAGAACTATAACATATAATCCACTCAGCATGAAATATGGCAAGTACTATAATAATCCAAACATGGCATACAATTCACCACAAGAATGCTGGCGAGTGAAAATATCTGCGACCTCTCTCGGCCGCTGACTAGGAGGGAACTCCCTTTTGCCCCAAAACTTGTTCCCGCTTCCTGTCCGGTCACCTGATCTGGACAAACAGCTTTTCTCAGGGTTGCCAACCACCCAAGGTGGCCAATTTGAAATTTCGGCGAAATAGCGCCGTGATAGATAGGGTGATCTGGACGAGAGGGCACCATAGGCTCTTGATCTGCTACATCCCTATTTGGACAAGAATACTTTACAGCCTGACTATAACCAATGCCATCCATACACCAGTGCTCTTTTCTGAGACTGGGGTGTTTCTTTTAGTCCAGAAATCTTGTCTGGCACTATCAAATGGTATCATCTAGAGACACCTATATTCCCATCTCGTCACAATTGTCTGAAACTTAATTAACAAAGGCAGTTATTGTGTCAGACTCTCAGTCCATTCTTCAGAAGATCCAAAATGGATGGCTCTAGCATGAATGGGAAAACTCCATAAAAGCCTTGAAGCTTCAAGAACTGGTGTGGATCTACTGTCTTGGTCATGCAGGGGTTCGCGGCAATGAAAGAGCTGATAGACTAGCTTCAAGAGCACCTATAGTAGGTGCATTGGATATGGACAAGGGGAAGTTAATGATAAAAGTTAATGATCTCCTATTGGAGAATGACACTGAAATCGATGAACCATCAAGGCTGAGATTACTGGATTTTAGCAATAGGCATAAAACTGGTAGGGATAGACTATAAGAGAATGCATCCGGCGTATATACAACCAACGAGCAACAGGAACAATTAGCATTTATACCATTCAACACTTGCTGAGGGAGCACCTTTGAGTTAGTCGGGAGTACAATGATGTCGATTCTGAACAATAATAACAATAACAATAACCTATACGATTTGCTTGATGGAGTAGGCCTATTTTTTCCTTGTCTCATCAAAGATCCCCGAGAACTACTTGGGGCTAAGGCGGAGTGATACATATCAAACAATAAAATTTTCTCTACATATGTAATTATAATTATCTATAGCATTGCTTGGATGACTGCCTATATGAAATTATCATGCTCGGAGATTTTAATGCCTGAGTTGGAAATGACCATGCTAGATGAGGTGGAGTTATCGGAAGATATAGAGAAGATACTCTCAATGACAATGGAAAGCGACTTCTTAGATTTTGCAGTGAGCAGAATCTGATCATTACAAACACAAAGTTCCCCCATAAGCGCATACATGCATACACTAGATGTGAACCAACAAAGAATGAGAAGTCAGTGATCGACTATGCCATTGTTAGGAGGAGCTCATTCAAATATGTCCGGGATGCTAGAGTCTGGAGGGGGCCAGAGATTGGAAGTGATCACTACCTGCTTGGGACCCAAAGACGCAGCAACAGAGAATGCAGTCAGCGACCCATAGCTTGACTGCTTGCGTCAGGGTCAGCGAACCAGAGCTGACCAAGACCCTACTCCACCTCCAAGTGGTGGTCCTGGAAACGGGCTGCATCACTGCAGTCTGGCTGAGAGAGTAGGGATCGAAGAGGGAAAAAAACCCGGTCCCAAAAAATGTGCTGAAGTCGGATGTGTCGGTCGAAAGGCGCAGATATTGCAGCTTCGCTGTAAACAGACACAACGCAACCAACGTCATTTTCAGGACGAACGAGGAAGAAGAAGAAGACTACCTGCTTACAATCAAAAGAACAACTGAAAGATTTGCTCAGTCTAGGAACTGCCCAACATCACGCAAGAAACCAAGTAAACAAACGGGAGAAATGAGCATTAAGATCTACAAGCTGAGAGAGCCAGAAATTAAGACCAGATATCAGGGGCTTATTGCTACAGCGGTGAGAAACACAGAAGAACAACCTGATGACTTGGAAACCCGCCAAATAAACGTACTCATTTCTTAAGTGTTTTTTTTTTAATTCAAGTGTTTGAACATCCAGAAAATATGTAAAGAAAACTATGAGTGAGAAAAAAAAAATTAACAGAAAAATTAGTAGAATTTTTCTAGTTTACATATGTAAAGCAAGTAATAGTCTTAAAACTTAGAATTAAATTGTTAGAAACAAAGTTTTCTTATTGTGTATGTTTACTACACAAAAATGACAAGCAGTATACTTCTACACTTACATTTAAGTTTTTTATCATCAATGACTAGGATATTTCTGTTCTCCTGTGACAAGCTTCTCAAACCGAGGTTCAGTTTCCTTCTCCAAAGGAACCGCATTACCGAATCAACATATTGAAGTGAATTTCGTTTTTTGGTTTTCAATTCTACCAAGGTCGAAAATCCTTATGCAGACAGGAAGGTTGTTGTCATCATTACTAGTGGTTGAAGGACCTTTAAGGCAATTGATTTGTGTTCAAGGAAAAGCAAGTAATCCAACCCAATGATCTCCGTAGCAGGAGTACATCTCAAAAGATGATTTTTTAGTGAAGTTGTAATGAAACTCTATCAAGATTTCTGACATTTCCCCAACATCTGCTCGCTTTATGTGGCTGGTGATAAAAGGATTAACTACCCACATCTGATTTTTCAAGTCCTGCAGATGCTTCTGAGGAAAATATATTTCAAAATTTCTAGACAGCAACTGCAGATGGTCGGAAATGATGTCCTTCAGTGTTTTCTCCAGATCAGGTTGTTTTTCTTACCACTCACACTCTTTGAGGAAGCTTTCCAAACGTGGGAAATTTGAAAAATTGCCTTTACGAATGTTGCTATACCACATGGTGATCTTCATTTTCATTGCTTCCCCATAATATAGCTAGAATTCATGTTGCTTGAAGTCAATAAGTGCTGGTAGATTGAATTACAGTAAATATATATAGAATTCTAGGAGAAGAAGAAGGCTGGAACATGTTTCGAACCCGGCATCTTTACCGCAAGAAGTCAGCGTTCTAGCTGCTCTGCTAATTGAGCGCTCGCAAACGTATGTAAAATAGACGCAACTTTTACAACGTTATAACATCGATTTTTAAGTACCCACTTCTCACATATCAGACGAGTGAATTTACAAGTAACTTTTAAATATATCCATAATATTTTTCACTACTTCCACGCAACTCATCATCCTCACAAAACTAGCTTTGATGTATTTATTTTAAAAATATAAGCCCGATTTACTTACAGGCAAGCCAACTACAGGTATTGCCATCTGAATTACACAACGCTGCATTATATAGTAGACATCAAAGCCGTCTGTCAGCTCACTCGCCCTCTCATTCCTTGAAGTTACTTCTGATAAAGCTCATTAAGAAAAGATCCTTTCCTTTAAAGTGAAATAGTATGAAATCTCATCGATGTAATTCTCAATCTCTTTCTCTTTCCGTTCTATAAACGTTATTATGCTCATTTTCCGATATTGGAGTAATCGTCTTTTTTCTATCGCTCCATAAGAAACACACAACCACCAGCGTAATGAGCTTCCTGGCAGGTCGAATGGGCCAACATACTTCGTATGTTCATGACATAGCTGTTCCTGCATGAATTAATTGTACACGATGAGGTTGCAAGTCTCATGCGTAACCGTCCTTAGTTACCTTTTCATGGTATGCTGGTTGCAGCGCAGTCTTCCTATTCTTTGCTTTCCCAGGCTCCAAAACTCATCATATGTAGTAGTAATATCTGTAAATGCCCATCACCCTATAAATATATATCCACACTGGTGTATTCAGTGATATAATTATTTATGCGATCTGCATCCTTCATATTCACAGTGTGTATTGAAAACGACCATAAGTATTAGATATCCCACATATTCACACTCATGTACGCAGTAATAATAACTTTATTTGTTCAACCTTGTCGCGAATTGACAGTAAATTTGAATTTTCTAATCCGTCCCGGCCCCTCTCCTGGCTTTACTCTTTAAATTTTTCTATTCTTACCGGCCATGAACTTTAGTTTTTAAAATTCTTCTATCGCGGCCGTAGTCTTATTAATTTTTTTTCCGCTCAGATCCCCATCCCCCCGCCCCCATCCCAAGGCGTGTCTGGCTTTTCATTTCGTTTCTGGCCCTCAACATAAATTCCTTATTCGGTCCTCAGTAGCCAGCGCTCGCCAGCATACGATAACATTGCATAAGACACACCTGCGTGCATGTTTGTAGGACGCCAGCCCCGGGAAATGTCCTCACACGTAATAGTGTTTTGACCACTCTAGCCGAGGCACGGGCAGCAGTCTTAATAGGGTCTCTTGTAGTTGAGTGGCGCAGGGAGTCAACCCTTTGAAAGCTGGGTAACGTTAGGAATTAGAAGGAATTTTGGTGTTTCTGATGTAGATTCTAGACTAATGTTTATGTTACTTGGGGTTACGCTAGAAAGCGAAGCAACCCGACCACCTGCACAAAGTACGCAGATGGCCAGGTGAGCGTCCCTTTCTGGACTATATAGCTTGATAGATTTTAAATGTCTTTACACTCGTTCACAAACTGGACCCGAGGATAAAACAGAAAGAGACACAGGAGATTGTGAGCATACGATTTGACCGGTTCGCTAAGAATCTTGGTATCTCGGGGTGAGTTGACATTTGTCATATCATATATGCGTAGTTATTAGTGTACCTATAACTGTTAGCAGTGACTTGCGGGTTTTTTCTGTGACAACCCTTCAGTAATTTATTCAATGTAAATGTAGCGCAGTCAACAACCTAAGCTAACAGATGCTTAATCTGCTTAGAACCTCATAGTAATGTTAGTGTTTACAATGGGTTAAATGGTAAGCTTAAGCTGACACTACTTTTGGGGAACTACAGTTGTGTAAATTATTTATATAAATCTGACTAGTTACGTGTGTTCGCTATAACGACTGAATTGTGGGAAGTAGTGTTAATATCTTGTTCTGTTTACTATCTCTGTGTTTTTCTGTAGAGTATTGTGTTGCGTGCATATTTTGACGCACATTTTACAAAAATCGATATGGCTATTTAATATGGGAAAAATATAGACATGCATTCATTTGTGTATGAAAATGCTGTTTATGGTAAAAGCGAGATAATCCATGTTTGATTCACACTTTTGATTATAGGAGTAATCGTTCTGGATATTGATCCAGCGCAAGGATATTGCGCTTGCGTTTGTACTTATTTTTTAGGGCCAGAAAAGATATTAATTTGCTTATTGTGTTTATGGCCTGAATTCATATGTATTACATATTATTAGTACAAGTAGAATCAGTCCTATATTGTATATTTTGGATGGGTAGGAGGGACTAGATTCTTGCTAGCGGAAGTATGAGTTGTCTTGACAAGTCGTGATGAGTTCCGATGTACTGCTAAAAATGGCGGGGTACGTTTTTCTAGAGCTGGTCCTTTCGTCAGAGAAAAATGTCTTACGAAGTGGTTTTTCTTCTGAAGGAGATGGTGTCTCTACGATAGTTTGTGTTAGAGACTCTCCTTATGTCAGTATATAGATGATTCGGACTCCAGGTAAACCCAGCTCCTATTTTTGATGATCTCTCGTCGGTTAGGCCTAGCTTGACTTTTGGTGCTTCGTTATGCTAGTGTCGTGTTTGGTATCGACGAAGATGACAGATTTTCCTGCAGCGGTTATGGCTACGTGAAATTAACCTGATCACCGTACAGCTGTATGGAAACATTTATGAAATCATTTATATAACCATTATAAATTAACTCTGGCTTATATTCTCCTTCCTATGAATGAGTGAACGACAACTCAGGGAGACAGCCATGTTGGATTTCGGTCATCATATGTTTTGATCACTGCCAAGAGAACAGATAATTTATCTTATTATCGGACAGTGACAGGGAGATCTCAATCTTGCTAGAAACCCCCTTTCGTGGTTTCATAATATATACTACGAACTATGGACGTCAAGTAACTTTGGTTATTTATCGATCCGCCTTCACTGACGCGTTTAGTCAGATAGGGGGATGTGGCCATAATGTATCATGACATTGAACTTTTGATGTACTGCCCATTATTTCTGAATGTGTCATGACTTCAGATCTGCTATGTATACCTACAAATTGATATGTCAACGAACCATGATGTACTCGTATGTCCCAGTGTGTACGTCTGAATAAATTGAGTAAACTAAGATTCCAGCAGTCTGCATTGGTGCCTTGTAGACACAAGTGTGAGTGGTTATATTGGTCAGCACACGAACAGTACACCATTCGCGGTAATCACACTCTACACTTCTACTTCATACATACACCATCCTGCGTCGGCTGAAGTGACCAAGTTTAGGGCCTGCTTCCCCTGGAGCCTTTGCCTTCCCTAACTCAGGACTAGGGTGAGTTACCCATTTACAGCTGGGTAGACTGGAGCATGCCTGATCTCAACAACGCACCACTCTTCCTTACAGAGCAGACAGACTGATACTTAACAGTGTGTGTGTGAAAGCAACTTTACAGAGTGGAAAGAACGAAAATTTTACATATTGGTTCCTGTTAATATTTTACTGGTAATACTTTATACGATAATTATATCCTGATAACATTAGGGGGTTTCAGCACCCACTGATTATATTGGCTGATACATCAATCATTATATTGGGTCGACTTGCTTGTTGTATTATTATTTCCAGTTACACTCTACTGTTGAAGTAACACACCTCTGTAGAGGTGACATATTCTTAATTACATCCGCCACACAGGCTAATTCTATATATATGTGTGTTGCTGTCCTGTCCCTGTGTCTCAATGCCGACATGGGTGTATGTAGATTCAGTTACACCCCACAGTACGTACGTAAGAGTACATGAAGAAGTCAAAAAAGGTTGTAAACGTCTGGGAACAGTTCGATACTGTTTATTCCGTTACAACACAGACACAACAGCATGGACGAAAATACGGTAACAGCAAAACATGAAATGTCTCAGTGCTAGCAATACTGAACTGCACACTCGGCAGTTATGATCATAGTCATGGCCTTCAAATCTCTCACTTCTCAGAATACTCAAGGACTGCAACTACGGCAGTTATGTTAATGGCTTTAATACACAATATGGCCTACAAAAGTACCTTAATACACAGCGAAGCCTGCATCACCCGGCAGCTTCAAAATATGGCCTACAAAAGTACCTTAATACATAGCGAAGCCTGCATCACCCGGCAGCTTCATTAATCTTCACAATATGGCCTACAAAAGTACCTTAATACACAGCGAAGCCTGCATCACCCGGCAGCTTCAAAATATGGCCTACAAAAGTACCTTAATACATAGCGAAGCCTGCATCACCCGGCAGCTTCATTAATCTTCACAATATGGCCTACAAAAATCTTGGCCTATCATAAATCTTGGCCTATCATAAATCTTGGCCTACATAAATCTATACTGCAGTAACACAAGGCCGTACACACCGCAAAATATATGTCGACATTTCCTCTCTAGCTCTGCGCAGGCATGTCACTTAGAAGAACACAGGGCTTGCCCAGCTCGGACAAACGCCCAAACCCAAACTCTCTCTCTGGATCACACACCCTAGTCCCGCCAAAAAACCCTAGTCACGGGACTCGGCTGTTTTGAACCCATCTCCTACAATACATGCGCTAAGCCGCCTAATCACAGCTCAACACAACTCAGGGATAAATTTCTCACAGGCGGGGACCCAACGCTGTGAATAGCGGTCACCCGCTATGTTCTCGTTCATACGAGGAAATATTCCTATATAACCTTAACCAAGCATTATGGTCAACCAAGCATTCAAGCAACGTGACTCAGTATCTAACTTTTCTTAAAAAAAAAAAAAAAACATTCAAAAGATTACTACCCTTTTTTGACCTTAACATTACCACCCACCCGGGGACAAAAAAATGATTCTATCATTTTTTTGAAAACTACATCTACAAACATAGAGGTCGATATAGCTTTACTATATGCCTAAAACAAAAATTACCTTGTTAAGTCAAAAAAAAAATAGTACATGAAAAGTAACAAATAATCATCCAACATAATTAAGTAAAATACTAAAATTAATCTAATGCAAAATCAAGCTAAGTATCTTATGATTAATCTATTACAAAACTAAGCTAAACATATGCAATAATTGTCAAATAAGTAACAAACAATAGTAAGAGACAAGACAATATCCAGCAAACGAAGTACAATTCGTAAAGAAGGACAATATGAACTCAACATATGAGAAGAATCAAATAATATCACAATCTAATACTTAAGTCCAATTACATGTAAAATAAATATAACTATCATAATATATATATATATCACACACCATATTAAATCACATAACCACTCCAACAACACAAAGGATGAAAGTACAAGTGTTGAAAGAAGACAAAATATACAAGTAGAAGCAAGTGAAACGAAGATGAGGTACGAAAGTATAAACAAGATATGAAACTCGTATCGAAAAGGTAACAGAAAAGGAGGAATAAAATGAAGACTAATCTCCAAAGACAGATGGAAAGCAAAGATATGAATACAGAGAAAGATAGTAATAATATATTATAATAACTATCTAAAACAAACATCGTATTGTAAAACAAATATCATCACAACAGAAAAAAAGATCAAACAAAAAGCAATGTATAAATATACCAAAACACAAAAGAAAGGCATAACTAAATAAAGCATATAATTAAGTTAGACTTATCCATAACTAAAATAATAAATTATAAACATCGCTCACACAAGTAATAACCTTGCTATGACTAAGTACGACCAACGCACAATGAAGCGCTAAAATAAAAATACATCATAACATAAAACAAAATAACTGTTTCAAGAACTAATCACACTACATATCACTCGTATCATACAGACAAATGCTGGGCACACAAAAAAAAAAATTACAATGCCGAGAAAAAAAAAATTCATTTTTTCCAAAAGTACCATACAAACATATTTTGACACGATAAGTTACATAAAAAACTATTCAATTTTTAAGTAATTCAAACCCACTAAAAATTAATAAAATCAACTTTTAACAAAATGAGTGAAACATAAAACAAAAATTCTATCTCAAACAAAGCCTTGACTCAATACATGTAAATTTAATTTAACCTTTAAATTATTTCGGCTGACAATTACGTTCAGCTCAGCTATAGTGCTATTTAGCTATAACTTTATCTCTTAATTCAAACTGCTATGATATACACCATAAATAAATCTACAATCTGTTGCTAGTATGAAATATGAAAAAGGTCCTATCGAAATATCTGCAAACAAAAATAGAAAAATAAATTTTTCCCAATTAATCTGCTAAGGAAATAATCTATATTTCTGACTGACAAGAAAACCAATTACTAGAAAAAATCACAGTTTCACCATATGATAACAAATCCAAATACAAGATCATTTCTGATACATGCAGCTATTTCCAAAATTGCATTTCACAACATACTAGACAATTCATATCTTCTCTGTATGTTTTAATATATAAATTAAACATGGCATCAAAACATGAGAAAAAATTTAAATTAAGAGAATAACGAACACTCATGACTATCTAAAAATTACCACTACATCAATACAGTAAATGAGTTTGTGTATAGGGCTGGCAAACACATCATGTACAAAAACTATTTTAACAAACACAGCTGCAAAATTCCAAGTACGACATAGGAGAACAAAGATATAAGATATGGTCCAAACAGACATAGTCTTATGACCTAAATGTGAAAATACCATCGTCCACTGTTTTCATTAAACAATTTAAAGTAAGTCAGTGCAAACTGTTATGTTATACATTATTTCAATTCTAACGCGTACAGTATTCATCAACATACGCCACTATATGAATCACAAGAAAATTTAATAATAAGACATAAGAACATCTTTATAATATTACAAAGAAAATACATGGTATTCAAATACAATACAATAATATTTACTGTTCTAAAAATAATTTAAAAAAAATCAAACGCAAAATCTCCCCCTTTCTTGTCAACATGTCCTGATCCTCAAAAGGTAAACATCAGATGCTATAAGACATTGACTGGTTCCGCTTGAACAAACACTGCGTACAGTTGACCTACATTTCTTACGGATAACGTCACATGGGAGCGCTGACCTCTATCGGACAGTCACCACTGTGAATGAATACAAATGACAATATCCACTTTAATCAGCCGTAAGATTTAAGTAGCAAAAACGGATAGTTACTTCGACAATTACCTAGCACAGGGGTTCGTGTAAAGTCCTGGTCTCTTCACGATGTCATCAGCTCTTTTCCTATCACGTGTAGATACTACAGACACATGACCGCACTTGTATGTCGTCATTGCTGTATTCTGCAATAGATTTTTACACCTAACACAACGAGATTCTTTCTCGACATCAAAATTAGAACAAGCAGTATCTTTCACTAGACCCTTATCATTCTTATTACATTTCTTATAAGAGAACTTAGGCTTTAGTTGAGGAAAGTCACTCTGGTTATGTGACGAAAAATTTGGGGATTTGTTATGTCTATAGAACACATCGTCTTTTCCTCTATTTTGACCATTGTTATTTTTATAAATCAAGCTAGCATTATTGCGATTACCATCTATTCTTTGAATATAGTTACTTCTAGGAACAAAATGTTGGAATCTGTCAAATTGTTTACAGTTCTTTAGATAATAAGAATTACCACTTGATAAACTCCTTTGGTCCTGTCCACCCTTAGAATTATTTTTCTTAGCACAGCTTTTACTATCTATGCCTATGGGGATATGCTTAGTAATTCTGTCAAACTGACTGAGCTGAGTTTGACGCGCAACTGGGCCGCTAGAATGTTTATCATCCCGTCCATAATGTGTCTCATTCTTGGACCTAGTAGTACTAGATCTATTCCTTACTATAAATTTATCAGAGTTTACAACAGTAGATACATGGTTGATGTTAAGAGTTTTGGCTTGAACTTTATGACCATTGTTTTCATGATTAACAGAACTTGATGACAATCTAGAATTCTCTTCGTTTGTCTGACGCCACGAAACACAATCATTAGCAGAAACGCCATCAGCACGCCGAAAATTGTATTTTCCACGTAGGGATTTACCTCTGTCCTGCTTAACATCAGTAGAAGTATTAGCAACGAGTGTTTAGGGCTGACTCTTTGCAACTTTCTGTCTATCACTGTTTAAGATGATATCGATTAGACCATCTACTCTCTTCCTTACCTGTGCAATTTCAACATCTCTATGAGAGATCTGTTCACCAAGTTTCTTATTTAAATTTTCAATCCTAGTCACCTTCTCTTTCTCAGCCTTTACTTCTTTTAATCTCTTTTCCGCATCCACTTCTTTATTTGTTCTCATCTGTGTCAATTCTATCTGAAGTGCCTCGGTCTCACCATCCTGCCTATTTGGAAGCTCAACAACCCTTTCTGGTAATATCGCATTCTTTTCTTTAAGTTGGCGACCGAGGACAATGTTATAGTTTAATAGACCAACAAGTGTTTTATTATAGGACTTTTCAAGTTGCTTCTTATCTTCCAACTGAGTTTTCAACTCTTTGATTTCGCTTACTGCAGACTTCAAACTTGCCTGCACCCCAGCAAGTTCCGAGTTTGATTTATCCAAATCATCTGTGAGCTTAGACAATTTTTTTCTGAAGTTTATTCTCTTCAGCAATATTCTTTGAACACTTTTTTCTTTCCTGTCTGTTGACTCTTACTTCCTCATCTTCTAACTTTTTTCCATGATTGTCAGAAATGCCGTAGAAAATTAACCTGTGTATATTTCTTACTATATGATCATGTTTAACATTCATATAGTGGTATGCAAATGAACGAAGGTAAGTTAATAACCATGCCAAATCCTCTGCCATTCTTAAATGAGGATGAGACTGAAAATTGTCCTTAGCAAAATATCTTAGGGCTCTTGACACATTAATCAAAAATTCGTCCATTACTTCTGCTTCAAGGGCTGGGCCTGTAAAATTATCATCATCTCTAGCTTTCTTCAATAAATATTCCAATATAGGCATCATATCATCAGGATCCCTATCAATATCTAGATCCATAGTGACTTATCTATCGAGTTCACTGTATATGTAATCACCTATACATATTATTGAGGTTGGACAATTACCTTTTCAGATCACAGAGTTAACTACCTGTAAAAAAATTAGCTTATTCCCAAATCTGTATCAGCAATTCCTTTCTATAGTACCTTTATATCGTCATATTCATGAAAGTCTATATATATATATCATAGCCATAAGTTACTTATGCATCAACTTCTATAATCAATCTATATAGATATCGACAATAATCACAACAGATATCAATAGAGTAAGTTTGTACAATTCACAAAGGCCTGATGACATACATGGAGGGACACAATTTACATAACACCGAACCACTTATCTTTCAGTAGTTCCGTTCCTCTCCGCCAAGACACTGGATATCACAAAGTTATGCGCCTAAAAACATTCCACTGCGGGGAGGTACTCGAACTTGACTTTTTCCCTTCAGGTACTTGTGATAGAATAGCATGTGCTTGACCAATGCACACACGACAGCAGGAAGCGGAACACAGTCTGGAACTCAGCAAACACAGCAACTCTTGAATCTTCTGTAGTTGAAAAGGTACACGTAACACCGTGTATCATAACCTCTTAAGCTTGAAATGGGGATAACTGGAACAAACTGCTGGTACAAACACCGTCAAAGTCTACTTCAACCACCGTGACCACTGCAGACGTTGTTGTGGTTTATGGTCACCAACTCGAATGTCAAACAGATACTGGTGTAGAGTTGAATACTTCCACGAATAAAACGTGCGTAGTTTCTCACTTGCGCTACACAGGCAGGTTACAAAACAGGTCAAGATTCCGAAGCACAGGATATTTAGGCCACGCCCACACAGGGCTATACACAACTTTTATATTACGCGAACGACATAGGTGTCAGTTACACCCCGTAAGACTGGTACAGAAGATAAAACCAGTTTTGGCCACCACTGTTAATATCTTGTTCTGTTTACTATCTCTGTGTTTTTCTGTAGAGTATTGGTTCCTGTTAATATTTTACTGGTAATACTTTATACGATAATTATATCCTGATAACATTAGGGGGTTTCAGCACCCACTGATTATATTGGCTGATACATCAATCATTATATTGGGTCGACTTGCTTGTTGTATTATTATTTCCAGTTACACTCTACTGTTGAAGTAACACACCTCTGTAGAGGTGACATATTCTTAATTACATCCGCCACACAGGCTAATTCTATATATATATGTGCTGCGGTCCTGTCCCTGTGTCTCAATGCCGACATGGGTGTATGTAGATTCAGTTACACCCCACAGTACGTACGTAAGAGTACATGAAGAAGTCAAAAAAGGTTGTAAACGTCTGGGAACAGTTCGATACTGTTTATTCCGTTACAACACAGACACAACAGCATGGACGAAAATACGGTAACAGCAAAACATGAAATGTCTCAGTGCTAGCAATACTGAACTGCACACTCGGCAGTTATGATCATAGTCATGGCCTTCAAATCTCTCACTTCTCAGAATACTCAAGGACTGCAACTACGGCAGTTATATTAATGGCTTTAATACACAATATGGCCTACAAAAGTACCTTAATACACAGCGAAGCCTGCATCACCCGGCAGCTTCAAAATATGGCCTACAAAAGTACCTTAATACATAGCGAAGCCTGCATCACCCGGCAGCTTCATTAATCTTCACAATATGGCCTACAAAAGTACCTTAATACACAGCGAAGCCTGCATCACCCGGCAGCTTCAAAATATGGCCTACAAAAGTACCTTAATACATAGCGAAGCCTGCATCACCTGGCAGCTTCATTAATCTTTACAATATGGCCTACAAAAATCTTGGCCTATCATAAATCTTGGCCTATCATAAATCTTGGCCTACATAAATCTATACTGCAGTAACACAAGGCCGTACACACCGCAAAACATATGTCGACATTTCCTCTCTAGCTCTGCGCAGGCATGTCACTTAGAAGAACACAGGGCTTGCCCAGCTCGGACAAACGCCCAAACCCAAACTCTCTCTCTGGATCACACACCCTAGTCCCGCCAAAAACCCTAGTCACGGGACTCGGCTGTTTTGAACCCATCTCCTACAATACATGCGCTAAGCCGCCTAATCACAGCTCAACACAACTCAGGGATAAATTTCTCACAGGCGGGGACCCAACGCTGTGAATAGCGGTCACCCGTTATGTTCTCGTTCATACGAGGAAATATTCCTATATAACCTTAACCAAGCATTATGGTCAACCAAGCATTCAAGCAACGTGACTCAGTATCTAACTTTTCTTAAAAAAAACATTCAAAAGATTACTACCCTTTTTGACCTTAACAGGTAGTCAGTTATTTTATTTTTGGGAGGAACTTCTCATGGCAGAGTGTGGAACCAGGGAATGGCTACTGTGTAGTTTCCATCTAACCTACAAGGCAGTCTAGAAAGTTAACCACTGGCCAGCGAAAGAATCTTATACCATGTAAAGTCACAATGTATAACAATAGCATAAACATTGCACTTGTATGTATTCCATTTTAGGAGGTTATTACTTTTTCCTTTTGTGTATCGACCCCGCGGGGCGCATACCATTTAATTGTGTAATGTATGTAGTGCTTATATTTTCTGTAAATTCGCGTAATGATGTTAACTAAATAGTACCTCTTCTCAACGGGGACTACATGGTTGGACAACCCATATGTTGAGTTAGAAGAGGACATTGAGTCAATTTTTTTTCTTTCTGTCAGAGCAAAAGCTCACACAAATATATTAGCCAATGCGGGATGCATGTTGACAATTGATATTGTGGTAGTAACAGGAGGAAAACTCGTGTGGAAGGAGGCGGCACAAATCTTGCCTAGCAATAATAAAACAAATACTGTAGTATAACATTAAAGTTATGATTTTATTTTGCTTGAGGTAATGGGTGTTTATTTGGTCTTAGTTCCAGGTACCCTCACTGCTAAAACAGCTGACTACAAACACAAGCTGAGGGAACACATAAATTCTCCCTCTAGTCTAATGAATTTTCAGGAAGACGAGTGTTAAGTTGCCTTGCAACTATACCCACTTCGCATAACCCCGTTAAACGGGTGGAAAACTACGCGATTATCGATTCCATTGCAGGGTAGAACCAGCGACCGCAGCCTGACGTCACGTATTGTGCAGTAGTGGTTTCCTACTCGCCTATTTAATACAAGTCAGAGCCTAGTGGCATCCAGCATGTCCATCAACACATCATCGCCAGCTTAATTGAAATTATCTTACTTTGTTCTTAAACGGAGTACGCAGTATCAACGAAAGGTCTCAAACCAGACCTAATCGGATTACGCATCGAGTACCATATGCGAGGCACGCCTGTTATAATTCGCCGTGCCGGATAATAGCGCCAAAACAGAAAGTTGCCCTGAGTTGACATCGCTTTGTTATGTCTACTGGTCAGTGCGGACTCTGCGTGTAGCATTGGTCAGAATATAGACAAAGTTAATCTACAGCCTATTTTGTTTTTGTGTGAACACGGCGCATGGATAGCGTCTTCAGTGGATTTATATAATATCCCCAGCTTTATGAGCAGAAACATAAAGACATTAACTTAAGTTATTTTGTATTGTTTCCACAGAAGCGGAAGGATTGTTAACTCTTTGTTTATTTTCCCTGTCGGGGCTTACTAGTTGGTTTTGTTCCTTGATGTATGAATCGATGTGATTGTTAACTTTGTTATTTGATCAAGTATTGTTTGTTGAGATTTTTTTTTCTTTTCTTCTATACAAGCTAAAGCGAACTTTAATAAATTGTAACCTTTTGTTAATGCGCTGTTCAAGACCTTCATCCATACCTATTTAAGCTATTACTATTTCTCTATCTGTCTGTGAGAAAGAAGAGAGAGCGGCTGATCCTTAAGACTACATAAGTGAGTTGTGGGCTTGGAAAAAGTTCTAGCGTTAATAGACCTCCTACCAGTTCGTCTTAAGTTCTCCATAATTTCACACCTTATCTGTGTTTTCTCTATAAATCTTGCAGTTCACAAATCCTCTAATGTTATACACTTAATTCAAACCACAAGTAAATCCCAACTAATGTGCACAGTAATAAGAACTGTAAATGTTCAACTTCTAATATATCCACACATATGCTGGGGTTGGAGTAGTTAAGAGGTATGGTGTCCGCCTCTAATTAAAAAAATACCGGGTTCGCTCCCAGTCCAGGGAATATAATGTTTGGAAATATTTGTCAGAACCAGTGGTTCCAAATGATGCCATACTCCCCCCTTGATCTCCTTGGTAGTGAGTTTGGATGCCTAGCCTTCTCGGATCAAAATAGGAGGTCCAGTGTGCAAGTTGTGAACGTTAAAAATCCCTCGGCAGTTGGAAATCGTAAAGAGTAGGCCCTACGGCCGCTGCCATGACACATTAAAAAATTTAGGAAACCTACCCACCACGAAATATTTATAGAATGTGTGATTCATGTATACATACATTGGGATCCTCGCTGGTGCTTCTGAGTTCGTGCACTGTGCTGAGATCTTCCTTGTATGATCTAAGGGAGGAGATTGGAGGATTGATGGAGTTGTCCATGTGCACTGAAGATGGTCCTTAAAAGTAAACCAAACCAAACCACACGAAAGTACACAGTAAAAAGAATTGTAAATATCCAACGTCCCATGTACCCACACTCATGTACACAGTAAAAAGAATTGTAAATATCCAACGACCCATGTACCCACACTCACGTACACAGTAAAAAGAATTGTAAATATCCAACGTCCCATGTACCCACACTCACGTACACAGTAAAAAGAATTGTAAATATATTGTAATAAAAACTGTAACTATTCAACGGCCCATTTATCCAAAAGTAGTGTAGACAGTCACCCGTGTGTTACCAGGTCACGAAAGGGGAACTAAGAATAGTAACACTGTACCCTACCATGCATGTCGTAAAAAGCGACAAAGGAGGGTTGGACATGGGGCTGGTTATCCCATCCCGTAAAAAACATTTTACCAAAAAAACTTCAACAAATATGGACAAGTCAAATACAGAATACAAATCAACTCAGCTGCCCAAGACTGAAGAAGGTCCTCTGGAAAGAAGGCACATGAAGCAACACAGAGAAAGCCGAAAGGAGTCTGGGTTGCCGACTAGAACTTGAGCAGATGGCACAGGACAGGAAGACTTGGCATGTGTTTGTTGAAGGCCTATGCTTCTCGGGGAGCTAAAGAGTATTGATTAATTGAATGTAGAAAATAATAAGAGGAGTAAGTCTTCATCGCTTCATAGCCTTGGTATGTGTTCTTCCTGCCTCTAAAGAAGTAAAATGTATACGATTAAAACATAGACTTCTAGGTATAAACTTTTCACACGCAAGACACATAACTTAACAAGTGACTTAGTAACATATCCAAGACACATAACTTAACAAGTGACTTAGTAACATATCCAAGACACATAACTTAACAAATGACTTAGTAACATATCCAAGACACATAACTTAACAAGTGACTTAGTAACATATCCAAAACACATAACTTAACAAGTGATTTAGTAACATATCCAAGACACATAACTTAACAAGTGACTTAGTAACATATCCAAGACACATAACTTAATAAGTGATTTAGCAACATATCCAAGACACATAACTTAACAGGTGACTTAGTAACATATCCAAGACACATAACTTAACAAGTGACTTAGAATCATATCCAAGACACATAACTTAACAAGTGACTTAGTAACATATCCAAGACACATAATTTAACAAGTGACTTAGTAACATATATCCAAAACACGTAACTTAACAAGTGATTTAGTAACATATCCAAGACACATAACTTAACAAGTGACTTAGTAAAATATCCAAGACAATGCGTACTACATTCGTGAATAAAAAAGAAGGAACATTGCTTCTGAAAAAATGGAAGAACCTGCAGTATTCAGCTCGTGTTGGAGTATGAATATACATGACGTGTTAAGAAATGTTTACGAAATAAATTATTTAATTTTAAAAGTATTTCTTGAAAAGTATGAAATCAGTTGTCCAAAGGATATGGACATCCGTTGAATATTTGACATTAAGATTTAGGCAGTTTTGCTGTACGAAAGCAAAAAACTGGAAAATACAAAGTAACAAAAACCGCTCGCACACACACGTTACTGGTGCAATGTTACGTTAAAGAAACGGCAAACACTTTCCAGCAGGTCTTTGGAGTACTTCATTAAAATTAAATGGTCGAATATACGAAGTTACAAAAGCAACAACCAAGATGTTAGAGCCTTTCGTAAGTTGGTTCGTGCGCAGAATCTAAGTACTTAAATGGTACGACAAGATTACCAATGTGAAACTGATGACAAGAACTAGACAAGGGGCAGCAGAACAAGGGATGAGAAGAGTTACGCTGGCGAAGGACAGGACACACATAACCTGTTGGTAGCTTTACAAGGCAGTCCTCGTTCTGGAATCCCAAGGGTAAGAGAGGTAAGGGGAGAGCTAAAACATACCGACACCCGTGTGTTACCGGGGCCCGAAAGGGGAGCAAAGAATAGTAACACTGTTCCCTTCCATGCATGTCGTAGAAAGCGACTAAGGAGGGTTGGGCATGGGGCTGGATACCACATCCTGTAAAAAATTTAAACCACAAAAAACTTCAACAAACATGGACAAGTCAGTTAAGGAAAATAAAACACAGCCATCCAAGACAGGGGAAGGTCCTCTCGCAGGGAGGCGTATGCTGCAACACAGAGAAAGCCGAAAGGAGTCTGTGTTACTGACTAACCTTCTTTCTTCTAGGAGAACTTCCAGATTTGGCACCTGGAATGTTCGGACATTAAACGAACAAGGGAAAATGGCACAAGTAGCAGAAGAAATTGGGGAATATAAAATCGAGGTTCTGGGAATGTGTGAAACAAAGTGGAAGGGGGTAGACAAGAAGAAACTCATCACAGGTGAATTGGTGCTGTCCTCAGGACATGAAGACGAAAGTTCACACCACAGTGAAGGGGTAGCTCTTATGATATCTAAAGAAGCACAGAAAGCACTCATTGAATGGGAAGCTGTTGGACCCAGAATAATAACAGCTACTTTTAAAACAGCTAAAAAGAAAATAAATGTAAATGTCATCCAATGTTATGCACCAACTAATGAAAAAGAAGAGTCTGTGAAAGAAGCATTTTATACTAGATTACAGGAAAATATGGAAAAAGTTAAAAGAAGAGACGTCACAATTTTGATGGGTGACATGAATGCAAAGATAGGTACAGTCAACACCGGCTTTGAAGAAGTCATGGGAAAACATGGGCTAGGAATAATGAATGAAAATGGGGAACTATTCTCAAACTTCTGTGCTTCTAATCAACTGGCTATAGGAGGAAGCATGTTTCCACATAAGAGAATACACAAGGCAACATGGATATCACCAGACCATAGAACAGAAAATCAGATTGATCATATATGCATAAACAAGAAGTTTAGAACATCATTGCAGGATGTAAAGGTATATAGAGGAGCAGATGTGGCCTCAGATCACCACCTTCTGATAGCCAAAGTAAAAATGAAACTCAAGAGATATGCACCAATGCAAAATTATAGACAACAATTTAATGTAGGACATCTAAGAAATCAAGAAACAAGAGACAAATTTGCGGTCACAATATCCAACAAATTCCAAGTGCTCCAACGGCTGGAAGATGTAGAGAATATAGAAGACTATTGGCAGCAAATCAAAACTGTATGGAATGAGACATGTGAAGAAATACTGGGGACAAGGGAACGACAACAAAAAGCATGGATAACAACAGAAACCATCAATAAGATAAAAGACAGAAAAACAAGAAAGCAGATTTAAACACAAGCCAAACCAGAAGTTCCAAAGCCAAGGCTCAAGAAGTGTGCACAGAAGCAAATTAAGAAGTAAAAAGAAGTATCAAAAGAGACAAGAGGAAGTATATTGAGGAGTTGGTAAGAGAGGCAGAAGATGCTGCAGCCAAAGGAAATATGAGAGAACTGTATAGCAGCACAAAGAAGCTAACAGGGAAATACAAGCAAACAAGTTGCCTCATAAAAGACAAGAAAGGAAAACTGCTCAGCAATATACAAAAGCAAATGAAGAGGTGGACAGAATATTTTGAGGACCTTCTCAATAGACCAGCTCCAAAAAACCCCCCGGACATCCAGCTAGCAGAAGAAGAGCTACAAATTAACGGTGAAAGACCAACAAAGGAAGAAAGAAAGAAAGCCATAAAGCATCTAAGAGATGGAAAAGCGTCTGGACCTGATGGCATTCCAGCAGAGGCCATCAAAGCAGATATCGACTCTGCCACAGTGATGTTATATAAATTACTTGGTAAAGTCTGGGAAAAGGAAGAGATACCAGCAGAATGGAAGGAAGGACATCTGGTTAAGTTGCCTAAGAAGGGAAATTTACAAGAGTGCACAAATTATAGAGGAATAATGTTACTATCAGTGCCAGGAAAAGTATTAAACAGGATTATCCTTGAGAGATTAAAAGAGTCCATAGACAAGAAACTGAGAGATGAACAAGCAGGTTTTCGACAAAACAGATTATGTACAGACCAGATAGCCACTTTGAGAATAATAGTTGAACAAAGTCTGGAATGGAATTCACCACTATACATCGGATTTGTGGACTACGAACAGGCATTTGACAGTGTAGACAGAGAATCACTTTGGAAATTGATGAGGCATTATAGAGTTCCCCTGAAGATCATTAACTTAATAAAGAAAACATATGAAGACATGACATGCAGAGTTCTTCACGAAGGACAGCTTACAGAACCGTTTGGGATAAGAACAGGAGTGCGACAGGGATGCCTCTTGTCTCCATTTCTTTTCTTACTAGCAATAGACTGGGTAATGAGATCATCGACAACACACAACAGAAATGGAATCCAGTGGACTCTGACTAAGCAGTTGGATGATCTGGATTTTGTTGATGACTTGGCTTTTCTGACCCATAACCGTAATCAGATGCAGGACACATTGAAAACACTCGATGACAGGTCACAGCAATTGGGTCTGAAAATACACAGGGAAAAGACAAAAATAATGAGAATAAATGCAGGTAATGATAACAGGGTTGAACTTGAAGAAACACCAATACAAGATGTAGAATCGTACACATATCTTGTCAGCAATATAGACAAAGTTGGAGGAACAGACAGTGATATCTAACTAAGAATACAAAAAGCAAGAGGAGCTTTCATTGCATTGGGAAATATATGGAGATCAAGAGAAATCGGATCCAACACGAAAATAAGAATCTTCAACTCAAATGTGAAGTCAGTCCTATTGTATGGCTCTGAGACATGGAGAACAACAAAGACAACAACCAAAAAGCTAGACTTTCATAAATGGGTGCTTGCTTAGAATAGAGGGATTAAAATGGTATGACAAGGTTACCAACGTGGAACTGATGACAAGAACTAAACAAGTGCCAGTGGAACAAGAGATGTGAAGAAGACGATGACGATGGATAGGATACACACTGAGGAAACCGGCTGATAGCATTACAAGGCAGTCTTTGTTCTGGAACCAGGGCAAGAGAGGCAGAGGTAGACCAAGAAGCACATGGAGAAGAGAGCTGGAAACAGAGGTGAAAATGATGAGGAGAACGTGGAAAGAACTTGAGATGATGGCACGTGACAGGAGGACTTGGCATATGTTTGTTGAAGGCCTATGCTCCTTTGGGAGTGGAGGGTTATGAATGAAAACATACGGAGATGAGAACTGCAGACAGAAAGGAGAGGGCACAGGACGGCACGGAAAGACCTTGTGCAGATGGTACGGGACAGAGGAACTTTGTGTAAGTTAGGTGAAGGTCAATGCTTCTTAAGAAGCTAAAGGGTCAATGATGATAATGGTTAAGTAACACAGACATGCGAACCAAAATGACGGACGGACTTATAAAAACGAAAATGCAAACAGAATTTGGAGCTGAATTATTCGTATTTTGAAGACGACTCGTGGAAATAAACAGTTAGGTAGAACTTGAAATGGAACCAGCAAAGCACGAGGTGAGTAGAAGTGGCAACCGAAAGATTTACAGAAAAAAATTACTAATACAAATTTAGGAAAATGAATATTATCTAGCAGATAGTGTAGAAGAAAACAGATGTTACGGTTTGCTGTAAGAGTGTTTCATAACCTTTCATCCCGTCAGCAAGTAACGGAGAGAAAAGTAAGGTAATTGTTCTTCTTCGTACTTTCTCAGACGTCTGCTTGAATATTTTGAAAGAAAGCAGTGGTTAGCTTGAGGCTATTCAAGTCAGAAGATACTCAACACGTGGATGGGCGAGCAATGTCTTACTTAACTCCGGCGTTTACCTGGTTGGCTGTGTGCATGAGGATCTCACAATGAATAGGTGAAAGGCGGAGGTAGCTGAGAGGTGGCTCTGTGCAGGGGGTGACGATTTCTTGGGCGAGACTATAGCACAGACTCTTAGCCCTGCTTATTTGAAAAGCCCCCTTGGATGCCGGGGAATGCACAGTGTGTCGCCTTCCTTTCACTTTATAGCTTGAAACTAGATGTGAGGATCCTTTAAGTGCACGCCGAGCCAAGAAACAATACATGGGAAAGAAGCTAGAGCTCATGACTGCAACTCGACAAGTTTCGATATGGCAGAAAAGCCACAGGAAAAGCCGTTATCTACAATGCAGATAATGTCTAGGATTCTTCAACTTGACAAGCACAGCAACTCTAGTTAAACAACAACAATAACAACAACTACTACATCAACAACAACAACAACATCATCAACAACAACAACAACAACATCAACAACAACAATATCGTCATTATTATCAACAACAACAACAACAACAACAACAACAACAACAACAACAACAACAACAACAACAACAACAACAACAACAACAACAACAACAGCAACAACAACATCAACATCAACAACAATAACAACAATAACAACAACAACAACAATGTTGAGGATTGTTTCATGCTTGCAGACATTTGGATTTGAGCTCGATCCGAATGATGTATCATGGAACACCTCAAACGAATAGAGATATATCTCATCGACCGATGTCGATGATTGCTGCATGTGTGCATGCATTTGAGTTTTGATCACACTCGGATTGCTGCACCATGGAACATCGCAATTGAATATATATATTAACGACGTATAATGCATATCACTATGCATGACGCGTATGTCTTTATAACGTCATTCGACTTGTGGGTTTTGACCCGAACGGCAGTGTGTTTCAGAAGTGTGGCCATTGCCACTTATATTGTGTGGTACAACCACTTATTAAATGTGTGGCTGGGAAGCCAATTGAGCAGTGTATTTCTTGAACCAAACGTAAGTCGTCGTATGAATAACGCAGTTTGCATAATTATGGCAGATTAGCCTGGCGTGGTATGCCAAAAGAACATTACGGTACTAGCAATAGTGTAAGACTAGTATAGATGGATATTGTACAGCTAGCGGCAAGCGTAAGCCTAGTGTAACGGATAGTAGACGACTAGCAGTAGACGTAAGCCTAGCAGAATAAGTGTATTGCAGAACTAGCAGGATAGTTAAGTCTAGTGCAAAAGGCTATTGTATAAACTAGCGACGGGAGTAAGTCTAGTTAGCCTCTGAATTTATGCCAAAGGACATTGGCCGTTAAAAGGAACTGACCTTGAACCAGAACTCTAGATAGAGATTGTGAACATGTGTTTATGAAATAATGAGAACTCTTACAGATCGTACATGAATGTGATGTGACTTTTGTTCCCATGTAGTTGGTGTCTGCTCATGGTATGAAATTACTAATTAAATATTTTGAGTCGTCAAAATCACGGTCTTATCAACTATCGTATTCGGAGTTGAGTTAAATGCTGTTAATATTCAACTGATCATGACCAGTGATGATTAATGTCTTAACACGCTGCATCTCACACTGCCAATATAATCAATAAGACAAGAGACTAATACAGGTCAGTCAAGGGTCGAATATTTAATATGAAACATGTTCAGCACATAATGTATCACAAGGGTTAAAGCAGAGATTATCGATACCAACGAACAGTATTACGGAATCCTACAAAAGTGATAAGAACCCGAGGGACTTTGACTCTATAAACTGAATACGCATATAATAACTTGGTCATCTTCAAATACTAGAAGTCATCGAAGCACCCAGAACATACTGGGGTCCCGAGGCCCGTAACATACTGGTGTCAGAAAGTGTCTGGATTTCGTGAATACTGGATTCCCCCCTTCAAGTATCGAAGAAAGTTAAACTGATGATGAACGTTTTGAAGGTAAAATCATTCATTCAAGCCTAACTGGCAACTGAAATACGCAGGACAGAAAGTGACGTCACTACATCGATGCCGTCACCGCTAGCAGACAACATTGCCTGAGAGAATCCGAATTTTCTTCCACCACAAGAGACTGATTCACGCAGACAGAACGGTAATCTTCCACTCGAGAACCTGAACCAGTGGAGAATGTATCTCTTCATCAAATTCATCTGAGGCTGCGACGCAGATCGATTGAAGAAACTACGTTCAAAGACCGAAGCAATACTTTCAAACGGTTGCCCTGCTGCGAAGGTCAAGGTCTTCAATCAATGGACTTCAGCTGTTGAAGACACGGTTCGGAACTAGAATTAGAATTACATGCACTCATGTATTTCTCAGAGGGACAGCTAAACAGATAAGTTCTTGATTTTACTTGGGCGCTTGAACATTATCATATTGTCCTTGCATTAGCTTTGGTCTACAGTTCATCGTCACTTTGCTTACTTTTGTACTCATCATCTGTGTTTCCCCATTCATGTTTATTCGTATATTCGTATATTCGTCGTGTTTAATATTGACTGGAATTTTCCCAGGAAAACATCAGTGAATGTTAACTTCTATTAGATTTACATGCTTATATTCGCTGACTGAGGATCTGACTGATTATATTTTTTCTTTCGAGTCAGGATATAAATGTTTCCTCAGTTCGCAATATAACCATATTTTGTGTACTTAGCAGTTTCGTCAAGTGAATTACGTCCTATTTATTTACGTAACCTAATTTCAGTACTGTTGGCAATTGTTGTCGTGTGTGATCTAAAACTTCTTGTCTACACGTTTCGTTTAAGACAACTTGTCTTGTTATATTTTTGTGATGTAAATTCTTTTCTTTCTTTTACTGATTACTGAGTATAAGTCTCCTTTATTTACTTTATAAGTGTAAATTCTTGTCGTATAACTGAAAAATCATTTCATTGTAACTCATTTGATTGTTTTCACTGTCTTTGTCACATGTTCTCCGAACTTGTTTTTTATTGATTAATATATTCATGTACATATTATAGTGAGTTCTATAAACCTAGTGTATATTATAGACTATCGAAGGTACTCAGAAACCTATTATCATGTCTACACTACAGGAATTCATTAATATTGGAAAAAGTTATGGAAAATCAGGAGCGGAACTACAAAGTTTTGCAGATACGAAATATGATGAATATTTATCGCGTCTGGAAAGAATGGAACAGCGCGAAATGACTAAACGAGCTGATGAGCTTAGGAGGTTTGAATTAACCCAAGTGTAAAGATTCTTTCTTCTTTCCACTCTGTAAAGTGTCAGTCTGTATGCTCTGTAAGGAAGAGTGGTGTGTTGTTGAGATCAGGCATGCCCCCAGTCTACCCAGCTGTAAATGGGTAACTCACCCTAGTCCTGAGTTAGGGAAGGCAAAGGCTCCAGGGGAAGCAGGCCCTAAACTTGGTCACTTCAACCGACGCAGGATGGTGTATGTATGAAGTAGAAGTGTAGAGTGTGATTACCGCGAATGGTGTACTGTTCGTGTGCTGACCAATATAACCACTCATACACTTGTGTCTACAAGGCACCAATGCAGACTGCTGGAATCTTTGTTTACTCAATTTATTCAGACGTACACACTGGGACATACGAGTACATCATGGTATGTTGACATATCAATTTGTAGGTATACATAGCAGATCTGAAGTCATGACACATTCAGAAATAATGGGCAGTACATCAAAAGTTCAAGTGTCATGATACATTATGGCCGCATCCCCCTATCTGACTAAACGCGTCAGTGAAGGCAGATCGGTAAATAACTAAAGTTACTTGACGTCCATAGTTTGTAGCATATATTATGAAACCACGAAAGAGGGGGTTTCTAGCAAGATTGAGATCTCCCTGTCACTGTCCGATAATAGGATAAATAATCTGTTCTCTTGGCAGTGATCAAAACATATGATGACCGAAATCTAACATGGCCGCCTCCCTGAGTTGTCGTTCACTCATTCATAGGAAGGAGAATATACGCCAAAGTTAATTTATGATGGGTATATAAATGATTTCATAATTGTTCCCATACAGCTCTACGGTGATCAGGTTAATTCACGTAGCCATAACCGCTGTAGGAAAGTCTGTCATCTTTGTCGATACAAAACACGACCCTAGCAATACGAAGCACAATGTTCCATCTAGGTCGAATCGACATGAGATCATCAAAATAGGGTCTGGCAATACATGGAGTCCGAATTATACATTGTACCGTACCTTAGGAGAGTCTCTAACATAAACTATAGTAGAGATACCATCTCCTTTAGAAGAAAACCACTTCATGAATCATATTTCCTTAAGAATCTACCAGCCCTTTGAAAAGTGCGTACCCGCCATTATCACGGTACATCGGAACTCATCACGACTTGTCAAGACAAATCATACTTCCGCTAGACCGGAATAACAAGAATCTAGTCCCGCCTACCCATCCAAAATATACAATATAGGACTGATTCTACTTGTACTAATAATATGTAATACATATGAATTCAGGCCATAAACATAATAAGCAAATTAATCTATTTTCTGGCCCTAAAAATAAGTACAAATATAAGAGCAATATCCTTGCGCCGGATCAATATCAAAAACGATTACTCCTATAATCAAAAGTGTGAATCAAACATGGATTATCTCGCTTTCCCCATAGACAGCATTTTCATACACAAATGAATGAATGTCTATATCTTTTCCATATTAAATAGCCATATCGATTTTTGTAATATGTGCGTCAAAATATGCACGCAACAGATTACCACACCCCTCGGGAAAAAAAAAATGGTACATTTTTTTTGGAAACACATCTAGGAGCAACATACAATAGGCTCACAACGCACCAATACAATGCGCAGATGATAAGCATAAGTTTTATGACCTTAGAGAAGGTACTTCTCTAAGTATTAATATTTCCAGAGAGGTGTCACCAACGCATACTACAATATTAGCAATGACACAATTTCCACATTAGTTTATACATCAATTTCATCTAAGATATCTTAACATCATGATCATCAAAGACGAAAAACATTGAAAGATCAGCGGTGAATAAATATCAATGAACCGCTAAGTAGCGTTACAATCAATATATGATATATTACATATGTGTACACATTTCAACATAGAAACAACTGTATCAAAGTTGTATAACAGTTATGAATCATGTGGGCATCTAGACAAAATATCTGCCATCACATTTTCTGACCCACGGATAGCTCGCACCGAAAAATGAAATGGCTGTAGAGCAATCGCATATCGCGTTGATCTCGCGCTCTTCAGATTTTTACTCTGAATAGCCGTAAGAGCTTTCTGGTCAGTTTCCACAATGAAATGCGCGCCCAGAAGAAATCTTTGCAGTTTAAGGATTGACCAAACCATAGCCAATAATTCACGGTCTAGGACCGAGTAATTCTTCTCTGCGGCATTTAATTTCCGAGAAATATACATCACAGGATGCAGAGTTCCAGAGTACTCTTGCATTAGTGCCGCTCCAATCCCGGTGGATGAAGCGTCACTACGAAGAATAAATGTCTTATCCTTAGAAGGCAATACTAGGATAGGTGAAGTAGAAAACATAGTTTTAACCTTATCCAAAGAGGATTGACATTCTTGAGTCCAATGGACTACATTAGGAGACCCTTTCTTTAGCAAGGAAGAAAGAGGTGACATAATGGAGGACAGATTCGGGATGAATCGTCCATAAAATTGTATTAGACCTAAGAGACTTCGTACTTGCATTTTAGTCTTAGGAATAGAAATGTTAAGTATCTTACTTGTATTATGGTCTTCTGTTTTTAGGAACCCATGACCAACACGGTGTCCTAAGAAAGATATTTCGCTAAAACCAATACATGCTTTCGATGGTTTCGCTGTCAGGTTATGCTCGCGTAAGATAGACAATAGTTCATTTATACCATTATAGTGATCGTTCCAAGTATCACTGAAAAGACAGATGTCATCAAGATACGCAATGACATCTGAGCGATGAGATAGGATTCGACGCATCATGCGTACAAATGTAGCAGGGGCGTTCATAAGACCGAAAGGCATGAAATTCCATTGGAATAGACCCCTAGGCGTCGAAAAAGCAGTAAACGGTTTGGCGTGTTCGGATAGTGGAACTTGCCAATATCCCTTAGACAAATCGAGTTTAGTAAAGAAGTGAGAATTCGATAGTCTCGTAAGTAGCTCTTCTAGTAAAGGCATAGGTTCCGCATCAAATTTAGTCACTTGATTCAATTTGCGATAATCCACGCAAAGACGTATGTTATTGTCTTTTTTCCGTACTATAACCATCGGCGAAGAATATGCTGATGTGGATGGTTCAATAATTTTTAACTCTATCATCTCATCTAACTCTTTCTCTACCTGTGCTTGAAAATGTATCGGGATAGGATACGGTCTGACTCTTATAGGACTATGGTCAGTAAGAATAATGTCATGTTGAATGACATCAGTTTGACCAGGAATGTCAGTAAGGACATCCTGAAATTGTTCTAACATAGTAGAAACTTGTTTCTGCTCTCCTGGAGATAATTCTGGAGAAATTGCAACATCTTTCCATGATTCATTAGAGTGAAGAGGAATCATTGGAAAAGGTAAATTTACATCCGAGAAACTCGTTTCCTCATCCTGTATTACTGACAGAGATGAGTACTGTCCATGTTGGACTGGAAAATCGTCCGTTGCCTGGAAAACAGGTTGTAAATAATCAGGACGTTCATGGAATTCCGTGAGCATGTTGATGTGGAAGGTTTTACGCTTCCCGTCAATATCGACGATATAGTCAACATCGGAAACTTTTGATATTATATCGTACGGACCTTTCCAAGAAATGAGAAGTCTATTTTCCCTACAAGGTAGCAAGACAAATGCTTTGTCACCTGGACAAAGTTGTCGCAAACATCTCTTTTTATTGGCAAATTCCCTTGCCTTCTGTTTCGCAAATTCAGAAGAAGCAGTTGCCAATTTGCATGCTTCAATAATCTTGTGTCTAAGTGCGATGACATATTCATAAGAGGATTTTGTGTCATCGACAATATTATCAGCAGTTATAAGATCATGAAGTAAGGACATAGGACCTCGCGGTTTCGCGCCAAAGACAAGTTCAAAGGGAGAAAATCCTGTATGTTCGTTGGCGACCTCTCTATATGCAAAGAGAGCCGCGGGTAAAACCCTATCCCAATCCTGAGGATGATCTTCTGTTATCTTACCTAGTAGGTTTTTCAGAGTTCTATTCAAACGTTCCACCATCCCATTGGACATAGGATGATAAATACTACTCAGCGATCTCTCTATCTTCAGAGTCGACATTACTTGAGACATGGTATCCGATATGAGTTGGGTACCATGGTCGGATAATATTTCTGCTGGAAACCCCAGACGAGAAAATATTAACCAAAGAGCATCTGCGACATCAGCAGTAGTTATGTTCTTTAGAGGAACAGCCTCCGGCCAACGTGTGCACATATCAACACACGTCAAAATAAATTGGTGTCCTCTAGCAGACTTTATCTTAAATGGACCAATGATGTCTATCGCCATTTTTTGAAATGGCCGAATGGGAATGTCTGCAGCCTGAATAGGTGCATCATGGCGTGGACCTCTGGATTTAATCTCTTGACATACTTTACAAGATCGACAATAGATTCGTATGTCCTTATTCACAGCAGGCCAAAAGAAAGATTGAAGAACTCTAGCTTTAGTACGGGAAAAACCCATATGTCCAGCACATTGCGAATCATGAGCGTGCTGTAAGATTTTAACTCTCATATTCTTAGGCACAAGGATTTGAGAATGAATGGACTTAGCGGAGTCTTGTACCATACGTACAAGTACGCCATTCTTCATCGTAATCCAAGATTTACGATTTGTATCCTTATTCGGATCACCTTTTTTTTGCCAGAGTAAAGAATTTCTTTAGAGTAGGATCATCTTCCTGCTGTTTGATAAAGGAATCGTGGGAAATCTCCAAGGCATCATCTTGGATCTGCGCATCATTATCTTCAGAATGTGAAGATTGTGGCATATTAAGAGCTTGAGCCCTAGTGATTACTGCATTAGCCGATTGCATATTAACATTTTCCCAATTAGAAATTTGCTGTGGAGTGCATTCTTTCACTCCATGAATGCGACCGATGATAAGATCAGCGATCGGATTCGGCAAGAGACATGCTTGCACCTCTCCTGTAAAGAAAGGCGTAGCAATATTGATAATGGCAGTGGAGTACTTCTCCAATGTGCCACCAAATGTTACACATTTGACTATATTGCCTGTAGCTCGAGAAGGATTTACGAGTGATTGCCTCACTCCAATGGTAGTGCACCCCGAATCGAAAAGAATTGATACCGGAGTACCATCTATTAGGCCCCTGTTAAAGACAAGAGCACCCCTTCCATTATGCGCAATTGACGCATGGAGAGCGGGAAGCGGGTGACCGCAGCTTAAAGTAGAAACTGTGGTTGGATCGAATAATGTTTTGCATTGCGAACACTCAAATGCTCTAGCAAAATCGAAAGCGGAATTTGCTACACTGTTGGAGTCTTTTTTATCATTATTCTGATTATCGGTGTCGTGGAACTCCTGTTGTGCAGAGTTAGCCTGGTAATAAGATTTACCATGTCTTTTGTGTTGTGATCTACCTCGGTTATAATTGTCTCTATAATTATTATTGCCTCTGTTATAACCCCTATTTGGGTTTGAATCATAATATTCATGATCATAATCATCATGCTCGTTATATTGAGTATCCCTGTAATATTGGTTTTTTTGTCTCCATGAAGCACTTGGGTAGTTCCTATAGCTACTCCCTTTCCGAGAATTTCTAACATTATGGGTACCCCTCGCGTGTCGAGGACTATCAGCCCGATTCCAGTTCTTCGAAGAAGAACCCTGATTTGAGTGGTTATCTTGGTTTTGATACTTATTCCAATTAACCTTTTTATCAAATTTATTTTTAGCTCCTTGGAATTTGTGTGAGTAATTCTGATTATATTCGGTTGCCGAAGCAACTGGCATACTCTCTTTAATGTTAGAGTTACTAAGAATCATGTCAGGGTGTGCCGTGGCATACTGGTCACAATATTCTTCCATTTGCTTTATTGTACCAGGTTTACGCTCATGTAAGAACTCTAGGAATGATTTATTTACAGAAGACATGACCTTGTCTCTTAGCAATAAATCCGTAAGACCATCAAATGTTTTCTCTGTTTTGGATAATTCAATCCATCGTGAAAGTGTAATTCGTGCTTTTGAGATGAAATCTGAGAATTCTACACCTACCTCAGGTCTCATTGTTTTAAACAAAAGACGGTAACCTTCCTCAGACAGCTGATATCTCTTTATCAAAGCTGCCCTAACAGCATCATAATTATCTTTGTCGGCCTCTTCAACAAAATATAACTTACTTAGGGACTCCCCTTTTAGATTTTCAGACAACTGATTCACATACTGTGATTTGTCAACATTATGAGATCGACAAGCCCGTTCAAATCTAGAAAGCCAAAATGTTATGTCATCACTGGTAGGGTTAAACGCTGGTACCTTGACCTTGTACACAAAGGGTTTACCATTACCACCAGATGCCTGATTAACATTACTCATACATGTCAATTTTAATTTCTCTAATTCAAACTCATGTTCTCTTATTGCTTTTCTCTCTTCAGCTTCTCTATCTAATCTTCTCTGTTCTGCAGCAGCTTCTAATTTTTTCTGTTCTGCAGCAGCAGCAACTTCTAATTTTTTCTGTTCTGCAGCAGCTTCTAATTTTTTCTGTTCTGCAGCAGCTTCTAATTTTTTCTGTTCTGCAGCAGCTTCTAATTTCTTCTGTTCTGCATCAAATCTCCTTTCCTCCACTTGCATCTGCAATTTCTTTAGTTCAGCAGCAGTATCAGCTTCTTTTTCTAATCTTTTTTCTTCAGCCAGAGCTTTTTTTTCTTCAGCAGCAGCTTCTCTTTCTAATCTTTTTTCTTCAGCCAGAGCTTTTTTTTCTTCAGTAGCTAATGCTTTGTCATATTGAGCAACAGCCCATTGTTCTAAGTCTTTTCCAGTCTTATCAAGAGATTTTCCTTGTGCAATAAAATAATCTAATGTAGACATATTGTCTTCTTAAATCAGAAACCTGAAAAAGTAAATAAATTACCCTCTTTCACTTTAATGGGAGACAAGTCTATACCATAGACTTAGTCTTAGTCCAAACTTGTATGGTTTATAATAACCAATGATAACTTGAGTACCTGTGGACAACAATAACTGTATCTCAAATACTGTGGGAGACAAGCCTTACAAAGGTCTTGTATATCTCAATGTAATCAAAGATCACTTGGGTACCTGTGGAAAATAATCATAAAGTACTGATCTGTACTATACTATCAGTGTATACCACTATAACTCCTGTGTCATATGTCAACTAAAGACATTACAAAGGACAAACAAGAAAAGACAATCTGAAAACATTTGCAGAGATCAAATTAAATTAAATAGGAGAAATGAAAAAAATGATCACAGAATCCGTGATGATAACTGCAATAAGATAACAAGACAAATAACGCCACAGTGTATAAACATAAGGGTGTAAAGAAATCAAAAATAGAAAAGATTAGACCAACAAATGCAAACAAATCAAACAAAACTAAGGAACACAAAATTATTAACAAAAACAACGAAGAAAAGAACACCTCATCACAACTAACAGAAATAGCAGCAAATTGTTGCTAACAAATTTCCAATTAAGAAAATGTGTACCTATAGAATACTAGTACCAGACCAATGTCACTCGGCATACCTTGTACTAGTCACACAGAACATAAACTAATTTACCACATAACAAATAACATGTAAACATAAATAGCATATAGCATACAATATAATTTATATCATGAATGGAATGTGTTGCAGGTATAGTGTTGTAAAGCAGGCACAGTTTATTTAAATAATAATAACTTGCCACTTTATTGAGTAATAGATTTAATTCTAAACTATTACACAGTTCAATTTTTCTCTGTTGAGCATATGAAGATCCAACGATGAACTATGCACTTTATGTTCAACAACACTGTGATTCTTCTGTACGTTGAGAAATGTCAACAATACTGCTCCAGATATTTTCTACACTTGATACCACTGTCCTGTGTAATACTGTCTGTACAGCGAAAAACTGTCAACAAGCGCTGACCTAGATACAGCATCCTATCGGTAATACAGGTCAAGCTGACATCGACTGTATAGCTGTCCTACTGGTGTTGATGTGTTCAAACAAATGTTCTTTCAGCTGTAAACTGTGATTCTCAACACAAAACTGCGTAAGCTGGACCCAGGAATCTGGCTCGCCACTGTAAAGTTTCTTTCTTCTTTCCACTCTGTAAAGTGTCAGTCTGTATGCTCTGTAAGGAAGAGTGGTGTGTTGTTGAGATCAGGCATGCCCCCAGTCTACCCAGCTGTAAATGGGTAACTCACCCTAGTCCTGAGTTAGGGAAGGCAAAGGCTCCAGGGGAAGCAGGCCCTAAACTTGGTCACTTCAACCGACGCAGGATGGTGTATGTATGAAGTAGAAGTGTAGAGTGTGATTACCGCGAATGGTGTACTGTTCGTGTGCTGACCAATATAACCACTCATACACTTGTGTCTACAAGGCACCAATGCAGACTGCTGGAATCTTTGTTTACTCAATTTATTCAGACGTACACACTGGGACATACGAGTACATCATGGTATGTTGACATATCAATTTGTAGGTATACATAGCAGATCTGAAGTCATGACACATTCAGAAATAATGGGCAGTACATCAAAAGTTCAAGTGTCATGATACATTATGGCCGCATCCCCCTATCTGACTAAACGCGTCAGTGAAGGCAGATCGGTAAATAACTAAAGTTACTTGACGTCCATAGTTTGTAGCATATATATTATGAAACCACGAAAGAGGGGGTTTCTAGCAAGATTGAGATCTCCCTGTCACTGTCCGATAATAGGATAAATAATCTGTTCTCTTGGCAGTGATCAAAACATATGATGACCGAAATCTAACATGGCCGCCTCCCTGAGTTGTCGTTCACTCATTCATAGGAAGGAGAATATACGCCAGAGTTAATTTATAATGGGTATATAAATGATTTCATAAATGTTCCCATACAGCTCTACGGTGATCAGGTTAATTCACGTAGCCATAACCGCTGTAGGAAAGTCTGTCATCTTTGTCGATACAAAACACGACCCTAGCGATACGAAGCACAATGTTCCATCTAGGTCGAATCGACATGAGATCATCAAAATAGGGTCTGGCAATACATGGAGTCCGAATTATACATTGTACCGTACCTTAGGAGAGTCTCTAACATAAACTATAGTAGAGATACCATCTCCTTTAGAAGAAAACCACTTCATGAATCATATTTCCTTAAGAATCTACCAGCCCTTTGAAAAGTGCGTACCCGCCATTATCACGGTACATCGGAACTCATCACGACTTGTCAAGACAACTCATACTTCCGCTAGACCGGAATAACAAGAATCTAGTCCCGCCTACCCATCCAAAATATACAATATAGGACTGATTCTACTTGTACTAATAATATGTAATACATATGAATTCAGGCCATAAACATAATAAGCAAATTAATCTATTTTCTGGCCCTAAAAATAAGTACAAATATAAGAGCAATATCCTTGCGCCGGATCAATATCAAAAACGATTACTCCTATAATCAAAAGTGTGAATCAAACATGGATTATCTCGCTTTCCCCATAGACAGCATTTTCATACACAAATGAATGAATGTCTATATCTTTTCCATATTAAATAGCCATATCGATTTTTGTAATATGTGCGTCAAAATATGCACGCAACACCAAGAGAGGGAATTGAAGGAAAAAGAAATATCCATGAAAATGGAATTAGAACGATTGACTATAGCTCAACAAGAAAAAGACTGAGAGCAGAGAGATAAGGAAATAGCTCAACAAGAAAAAGACAGAGAATTTGAGAAAGATAAAATGGCTCAACGTGATAAAGAATTAGCTCAACAAGAGAAAGACAGACAACTAGAGAAGGAGAAAATGGAATTAAGGAGCATGGAACTTATGCAACTGGATCAAGCCCATAAAAATGCCATGGAAATGGAAGCTTTAAAACTTCATGCAGAAAAAGAAAAAGCTTTAGAATTAGCTAAAGTGCAGTCTGAACAGACTAAGACTGCGGCTAGTACTAATATTTTCTATCCTAAGTTAAAAATGCCACATTTTGACCAAACTCGCGATTGTGTTGACTCTTTCATATCTAGATTCATCATCAAGGTCACAGCTCTGAACATACCCAAGGAAAGATGGAGCAGTCTTTTACTTGATTTTTTGACTGGTGACTCACTTAAATGTTTCATGAGTCTTGATGAAAAGAGCAGAAGCGATTTCGATGTCGTAAAAGAGGTATTACTAAGACGTTTCCAGTTAACTGAGTCTGGATTCAGAGATCGCTTTCATGCGGCTAAGCCAAGCAAGGATGCAGATTTTGGTGAATTCATTGCATCTATTAAACATTTCCTTAGCAGATGGATTGATCTATCTGGTATAAATAAAACATATGAAGGTGTTATAGATCTCATGCTGCGAGATAAAGTTTTATCCGCATGCAGCACTGAATTAGAAGCATTTTTACAAGAAAGACATCCTAATTCTATCGATGAGTATGAAAAACTCGGAAGACAGTATCAGACCGCACATCAGAATAAAGATCTTTATAGATCGACTATTCGAGATCCTATGCCTGTGTGCGCGGCACAACATGATCAGAGACCTCGATCGAAGAGCTTTGATGGACGTTGTCGTTCAGATTATTATCAATCCGACAGAGGTTTTTATAACTTCCGTCGTCATCGCTCTCCTTCGAATTCATATCGACGAGGTTATAGAGGATATTCACCTCATGATCGTGGGTATCACAGAGGCAGGGATTATGATGGTTCACATCAGAAAGGATACTATAAACAGAGATCATCTTATGGTAGAGATGCCAGGAAGGATGACTCTACTGATTTTTATTATAGCAATAAAAAGTCAGTCAATAATAACAAAGGTAATGCCAGATCTCCGTCGAGAGACAAAAATAAACATAGACATGCAAATAATTGCAGTGTCAAAAAGGAGAAGGTAATGATGATAATGATCATGCGAACGCATGTATGGTAATGAATGATACATGTTATGAGTGTCAGTCGAAAAACAGATTAAAGTCTACAATTACACTTGATTGTGGTCATTGTATGCCAACAATGTCGGCATGTGTAAATGTCGGTTATCTTACATTTCATCCCGGAATATTGGATGGTAAGGTAGTAAGAGTTTTGCGTGACACTGGGTCCTCAACGATAGGCATAAAGCACTCGCTTATCGAGCCCTCTGCTTTTACAGGCAAATCAGTTAAGTGTGTCACATTTGGTGGGAATATAGAAACTTTCCCTGTGGCACGAGTATACATTGATACTCCTTTTTACACAGGCACTGTCTATGCCTGCGGCTTGAGAGCACCCATAACTGAAATTATAATAGGAAACATACCAGGAGTTAAAGATTGCACTCCTGAGGAGATTGCAATGTGGGTTGAATCTCACCCACAGGTGGCAAATGCTGTTGTAACGAGAGCACAACAGTTAGCTACGGACATGGCTACACCACCTCTTCCTATAATAGATACAATTATGTCTCAAGTTGGCACTGTTACACCTTCTGTTTTTGCAGAAAAACAGAAGAGTGACCCAACTTTACAAGGATTGTTTAGCCGAGCAGAACAAAAAACGATTAAATACACAAGAGGGGCTAAACAATGGTTCAAGATAAAGAAATCAATACTCACTAGATATTATGATGATGGCAAAACAATTATACATCAAGTGATAGTACCTAAAGAATACAGACCATTGGTCCTACAAACAGGTCATGACTCCCCTATGGCAGGGCATATGGGGATCAAAAGAACATTGTTTCGTGTTACGTCACAATTTTATTGGCCTGGGGTTAATAAAGATACAAAGTTATACTGCAAATCATGTACAACATGCCAAGGTATAGCACGTAAGGGCAGGTTCCATACGGCACCCTTACAGATTACAGACGTGCCTGAAAGACCTTTCAAAAAGATTGCAGTAGATATAGTGGGTCCGTTATCAATTGTTTCAAATAATGGATTTCGTTATATTTTAACTTGCGTAGATCTTTGCACGCGTTGGCCAGAAGCCATACCATTGAAAACCATCACAACTGCATCTGTGTCTGATGCATTATTTTCGATATTTTGTCGAATCGGTTTTCCGGAGGATATATTGTCAGATCAAGGATCACAATTTACTTCCAACATCATGAGGGATTTAGAATCCATGTTATCTGTTCACCACTCGTTTTGTAGTGCGTATAGGCCCCAATCAAACGGTGTGTGCGAGCGCTACAATAGCACTCTAAAACAGATGTTATCTAAGATAACTGAAGAATGCCCTCGTGAATGGGACAGGCTTCTGCCGGCGGCCCTGTTCGCTTTTCGTGAAGTGCCTCACGAAAGCACGGGATGGTCTCCGTTCGAATTGGTTTATGGTTCGAATCCTCGCGGACCAATGATGATACTCAAGGATTTGTTGATTGGAGCATCAATTGATACAGCCACTCGAAACAGCTACGAGTTAGTTATTGATCTCCGACAACGAATCATCGATGCGTGCACTTATGCATCCCAGAGTATAAAATCAGCCACTCAACGATCAAGATTATTACATAATCAAAAGAGAATATTAAGATCCTTCAAACCAGGGGGGAAAAGTTTGGTTGTTGCTACCTCATAACGATAACAAATTACTGATATCATGGCAAGGTCCATTTGATGTTATCAAACAAGTCACAGATGTTGACTACTCGGTGAACGTTAGAGGTAAAATCAAAACCTTCCATGTCAACATGCTAAAATTAGCAGTTGAAAGACCACAGGAATTAATTCCTGTCATTAACTCTATTGATGATTCTTCACATCATACTGCTTCTTTTGCAGTTGTTCATGAAGAAGATACCACTTCGTCTATCCCTTTACAATTCCAACTACCTTCTTTGCAATCATCGGAATCTTGGAAAGACGTGACTATTTCTTCTTCACTATCGTCGTCACAACAAGATCAAGTTCGGGATATTCTCATTTCTTTCAATGATGTTCTCACCGACCTTCCAGGTCAGACATCGCTTATATCCCATGATATTACTCTTACTGATTATAAACCTATCAAACTTAGACCCTATCCTATATCTTTACACCACAAAGATAGGGTAGAGAAAGAGTTAAAAGAGATGATACGTTTAGGTGTGATATCTCCTTCGGAATCACCATATGCATTCCCAATGGTGATAGTTAAAAAGAAGGATGATTCTTTACGTATTTGTATTGATTTTAGGCGATTGAACAAAATTACAATCACAGACGGTGAGCCTATGCCTCTTTTAGATGATCTTTTGTCAGAATTATCTAATGCTACTTTCTTTAGCAAACTAGATCTCTCTAAAGGCTACTGGCAAATTCCTCTTGCCGAAAATGCCAAACCTTACACAGCTTTCACAACTCCATTTGGGCTCTACCAATGGAATTATATGTGTTTTGGGTTAGTGAATGCGCCAGCGACGTTTGTGCGCATGATGCGCCGCCTTCTTGGCGATCGTAAAGATGTCATCACGTACATCGATGACATCTGCCTATTTCATGACTCGTGGGAAGACCATATTGATGGTTTAACTTCCCTTCTACATACGTTACGTATGCATGGTTTGACTGTGCGACCTTCAAAGGTCCAAATAGGTTGTCAGGAAATTTCTTTTCTTGGTCACCGCATAGGTAACCACAAACTGTATCCTGACGACAATACAGTCAAAAGAATTCTAGAGATTTCTACCCCTTCACCTAAGAAACAAGTTAGAAGCCTTTTAGGCTTGATAAACTATTACCATAAGTTCATCCCGCATTTCGCACAACTATCTACACCTTTGTCCGCACTGTTGACCAAAGGTAGTCCTAATAAGGTACGTTGGGACAAAGATTGCGAAAGCGCTTTGGTAACAATTAAGAAATTATTTAGTAATGCACCTATTTTGTTATTACCGAATATACGTATTCCATTCATACTTCAATCAGATGCCTCGAGTTACTCCATGGGTGGTTGTTTGCTGCAATGTTACAAGGAAACACTCCATCCATGTTTCTATGTGTCGAGGAAACTGACTCCGGCTGAACAAAAGTATGCGACAGGTGAACGTGAGCTCCTGTCGATGGTCTGGTGCCTGGAGAAGCTGTCAAGATATCTCATCGGCACGCACTTTTACATTATGACAGACCATAGTCCTCTTACTTACATAACAGCTAGAACAATGCGTAACGCTAGAATACACCGATGGTACTTGTTGATTCAAGAATTTTCATTTACGATTCTGCCTATTGCTGGATCAGACAATAACTTGGCAGATCTTTTATCGCGCAACTTCTCTGAGAAGAAATTGAATTAACTCTTTAGTCACCATGTTGACAAGTGCTATTATTAATGTTATAAAATTTAATGTGTCTACTTAATGATTATGATAGTTATAAGTAGGTAGTACTAATATTAATATACTCGGGAGACGAGCGTCTTCTCCATCACTATCATCCGTGCCACAAGTGTCACGTTTGGAAGTGAGGGGGATGATGTTGAGGATTGTTTCATGCTTGCAGACATTTGGATTTGAGCTCTATCCGAATGACTGTATCATGGAACACCTCAAACGAATAGAGATATATCTCATCGACCGATGTCGATGATTGTTGCATGTGTGCATGCATTTGAGTTTTGATCACACTCGGATTGCTGCACCATGGAACATCGCAATTGAATATATATATTAACGACGTAGTATGCATATCACTATGCATGACGCGTATGTCTTTATAACGTCATTCGACTTGTGGGTTTTGACCCGAACGGCAGTGTGTTTCAGAAGTGTGGCCATTGCCACTTATATTGTGTGGTACAACCACTTATTAAATGTGTGGCTGGGAAGCCAATTGAGCAGTGTATTTCTTGAACCAAACGTAAGTCGTCGTATGAATAACGCAGTTTGCATAATTATGGCAGATTAGCCTGGCGTGGTATGCCAAAAGAACATTACGGTACTAGCAATAGTGTAAGACTAGTATAGATGGATATTGTACAGCTAGCGGCAAGCGTAAGCCTAGTGTAACGGATAGTAGACGACTAGCAGTAGACGTAAGCCTAGCAGAATAAGTGTATTGCAGAACTAGCAGGATAGTTAAGTCTAGTGCAAAAGGCTATTGTATAAACTAGCGACGGGAGTAAGTCTAGTTAGCCTCTGAATTTATGCCAAAGGACATTGGCCGTTAAAAGGAACTGACCTTGAACCAGAACTCTAGATAGAGATTGTGAACATGTGTTTATGAAATAATGAGAACTCTTACAGATCGTACATGAATGTGATGTGACTTTTGTTCCCGTGTAGTTGGTGTCTGCTCATGGTATGAAATTACTAATTAAATATTTTGAGTCGTCAAAATCACGGTCTTATCAACTATCGTATTCGGAGTTGAGTTAAATGCTGTTAATATTCAACTGATCATGATCAGTGATGATTAATGTCTTAACACGCTGCATCTCACACTGCCAATATAATCAATAAGACAAGAGACTAATACAGGTCAGTCAAGGGTCGAATATTTAATATGAAACATGTTCAGCACATAATGTATCACAAGGGTTAAAGCAGACATTATCGATACCAACGAACAGTATTACGGAATCCTACAAAAGTGATAAGAACCCGAGGGACTTTGACTCTATAAACTGAATACGCATATAATAACTTGGTCATCTTCAAATACTAGAAGTCATCGAAGCACCCAGAACATACTGGGGTCCCAAGGCCCGTAACAAACAACAATAATAACAACAACAGCAACAACAGCAACGATAACAACAGCAACAACAACAACAATAACAACAACAACAACAACATCAACAACAATAACAGCAACAACAACAACATCAACAACAATAACAACAACATCAACAGCAACAGCAACAACAACAACTTACCTGTTGTTCTCCTCTCATAGTCATTTCGTGATTCAGCAGCATCTCCACAGCCTCCACATTCTCTTCGTTGATGGCGTGTAGCAGCGCGTCACCCACATCTACCCCATGTGACAAGAGCAGCTCAATCATCTCAATGTTCTCATTCTCAATCGCGATCAGAAGCGCCGTCCGGCCAAGGGGATCTAGGCAGTTGATGTTCATGCCAGTTTGTTTAGCCAGGCTGAGATACTGTCGCGTGGATGGGACGTCACCTCGCTCCACCTGGGTTTAGGAGAATGTTAAGAAAAAGAAATAGTGATGATGTAGTACAGATCAGCATTATCAACATCGTTATTATCATTTTCTTTTGTGCTCCTTACGAAGCATGGAGCGACCACTACAGCTGGTCCCCATACAGGAAACCTGCATCTTGAATGACATGTTCTTGTAGCGGTGGTTTCTGTTGCAATCTGTTTTACATAATGAGGTTACAAAATATCTATCTGATTCACAAGCATAAATCCAATAGCGCACAAGATAAAGGCCGTAGTACAGCGTCTATTAAATGGGTTCTTAACCTTTTTTTGTGTGACACTTTGACTGTCAGTTGAAGGCCACGGACCCTTTGATTGTCGGGTGAACACCACTGATCCCTTCTTTAAAAAAAAAACTGTGCATAGACGCATAAATTAATATATTATTACAAAGAAAAACCTGAAGCCTACATCCATGTCATACTGAAATAGCAAAACAATTTGTTAAAAAAAAAAAAAAATCAACAAAGTGCAAAAATCTATGATAATTTTCAGAGTAAATATTTTGATGACATTCTTTTAGATAATGTACATGAGCCCCTAGATTCCATTCATGAACTCATAAGAAGTCCGTATATCACAGGCTAAGAAACCCTGGTCTAATAGATTGATTATTTCAGTGTTCACCGAGTAAGAGCATCATGTTCCAGTGTAATTGTAGTACGCTCGATTCCGGCACCGTAAGAGTAACCCTTCACAAACTATGTCAACAGAGTTGTGATACAGTGGATCCCATCTCACTGCAACATCCCTGGAAATGAGGAGGCTGACAGATTGGCAAAGGAAGGGGGAAAGTACCTCAGTTTGACACAAGCGTAACTTATGAAGAAGACAAGAGTTTTATCAAGCGCAGATAAAGGAGCAGGTGGGAAGCAGAGCATCCAGGGCACCAAAACAAAAATAAGAATTGATAAAAAAAAAATTATAAAATCGTAAAATGATGCAAATTACCAGCTCAGCAGAAGTGAACAGGTGATAATCTTCAGACTTCGCACAGGCCACACAGACTTGGATACCATCTATTCAACAAGTTAAAGATAGGAAGTACCGATGAGTGTAACTGTGGCACCTGTTGAACATCTGCTTCAAAAGTACCCAATAGATGAAAAACAGAGAATGCACATATGGCCATGACTAGTACCTCTCTTGGAAAAACTCTACGGAGATATCAAGAACTTTAAGCTGACCACTGCTTTCTTTGAGGGTGAACGAAGAAGAAGAGGAATAAAAAGAAGAAGAAGAAAAAGAAGAAGAAGAAGAAAAAGAAGAAGAAAAATATGCTGGCACGAACGTGGGTACATCTAGTTTTGTTGGTTTTTGCTTGATATCTGTCTGATCCAACCATTCGTTTCCAAGCATAAATGATTACTTCTTGTTAACCTATTAGCCAGAGGTGCACAAAGAAAAACTACCTGGCCAATCGCAACTCAAAAGACACTAATATGGGACTGTTGAATTCCGTTACTAGATGTTGAAGGTTGGTTTGTATAAATGCCCAGATGTAACGTACTGTTTGGTGTGTTATGAATGTTAGTACTTCGAGCGTGTCGTGTTGTCATGGACAGTACCAAGTTGTAGCGAGAATCTAGGTCACTAGCGTGAGGTGCCGCCAGGGTGTAGTAGACACATACATCATGTCAGTATTCATGTAGATTTAGACATGTAGTACTTGTATTACAATGTGGTTGATCGTGTAAGTGTGTAGAGCTTCGTGCTGATAACGCGAATGTCGTTGGTTCGTTCCCCACACTGGCCACCAGATGTTGAATTCCGTTACTAGATGTCGAAGGTTGGTTTGTATAAATGCCCAGATGTAACGTACTGTTTGGTGTGTTATGAATGTTAGTACTTCGAGCGTGTCGTGTTGTCCTGGACAGTACCAAGTTGTAGCGAGATCTTGGTCACTAGCGTGAGGTGCCGCCAGGGTGTAGTAGACACATACATCATGTCAGTATTCATGTAGATTTAGACATGTAGTACTTGTATTACAATGTGGTTGATCGTGTAAGTGTGTAGATAACAGTGCTGATAACACGAAGGCCGTATAGGCTCTTGGACGTCTTCACATAACTCACACAACCACATGTAGAAGTCAGTGAAGTAGGGAATGCTGCTGACGTTTACAATATTTATTCATGACGTACGATAATACGATGATGATGGACGAAACAGTCAATAGTACAAGATCGAGTACATAATGTGTGTAGTTACAAAGGTCAGCTTCAGACATCACAGATCCCAGACATGTAACAATGTCTTGATCAATGTTTACTGTTCATGCAATAGCTCTAATCCCTGACTGAGCCCCGTCAGGTAAGCCCTAGCAAATATCTTGCTTAGTACGGGCAATATCAGTTATTTAAACAAAGTCAATGCCATTGTCCTACAATTAGCAAAAGACTTCAGACTGGCCTCACATGCCAGATACTTCATTCTGGTGAAGAGAATTGGCCGTAAATACGGACCAATTTGATGACAACGAAATCAGGCCGCAGGTCGCGGGCCTCAATAATCAGGTCACTCTCAGTTTACAAAAGCTTCTGAGATTATATATATTTTCTGCCAAACCATATTCCGCCTGCATTGCGGATCCATAAAGGTGATTCCTAGGCTTATGTATGTAATGGGTCAACTTGGACCTAGTTTTCCAAATATGAAGCAATACTGGGGTACAGTATAATACCTCCTTGTGAGATTCGCTCACTATGTCGCCATCAGCGATAAATGTGCCTGTAAGATCTAAACGAGACGAAAAGATCGAATAATGTTTCAGTTACCTTCTTAAAGAATCCTTACACTCTAAGGTAACACAACACAGACAATACTGGCATAAAGAAACACTCAGGGACGGAAGAATGACAATCAGTCATTCCCAGAATTTCCAATCCCTATCGAAAACTTGGCAGAGAGGAATCTACGGATCGGCACATCCGTTCTAAGCCTTAGGTACACACTCTCTGAATCAGTCTCTCGGCTTTTGCCGCCAAGACCCGCGCATGCCCAAAGAGCATGGACCAGATCGAGGCAAACCCAGACCAGGCGTTTCCGCAAAAGCGGGTGATAAAGATACTCCGTAAATGATCCTATAAATAGCCTTAAGACATGTCAACTCTAAGACATTGCCTGAGACAGGACAACATAAGACAGGAGAAGATAATCACCAGTCAAACCTGTCACAGAAAGACAATCAACATTTATCTCTCTTTGATCACATTAAACCAAACATACATTAGGTTGGCGTTTTTTTCCACCGTCGAAAATGACGGCAACAGGGACAAAAAAAACAAAAAAAACAAACAAATCACCCTCATTAGAAAATGGTTCTTACAAGACACTGGCTTGAATTTGTCCGCCGCATGAAAGGTGATATCGCATGCCCAAAGATATTTTCTATGGACAACTGGCAGATTGCAAAAGAACAATCGGGCAACCGGAGCTGAGCTTCAAAGATGTTTGCAAGAGAGACACGAGGACACTGGACATAAATCCAGCAACCTGGGAGGACGAAGCTGCCTATCGTACTAAGTGGCGATGCTCCCTACGGCACCACCTCAGATTGGGCGAAAAGAAGCTCTCACAACAAACAGAAAAGAACACACCGATAGAAACACTAGGAAAACAAAGCAGCCGAGAGCTATCATCTGAGGGTCACATGACCATGATCAGTTATGAGTGCTTACAAGACGCCATGCTTAGAAAATGTGGTTCTTATAATATACTGTTCAAAAAAAGAAACGCATAGCTATCCGAGAGCGCGTTTTTATGAGTTTGTAAGTAACATTTGGTGCTAGGGTATATAAAAACCAGCCTCAAATGTTCTTTACAGTGTCAAATGCACATGTTGACCTGAATTGCGTTCGTTTTTGGAATCGTTACAACGCAGTGGTCAATAGTGTTTATGACGCAATTTTTGACCACAGCTCATGTTGCGCGCACCTGAAAGCAACAAAATTTGGGGTGAACACTATTCACTGACCACGCAACTGAAACCATATAAAAGGATAACGCTACACACAAAAAATTCAGTTCATTTTCAAGCAGACATTTATGGTGTCTCTATCGATAAATTTAAGGAACATTGCTATTGGCCGACTGCATGCAGGTGAAAGTCAAAGTCAGGTTGCCAGGCATCTAAACGTGCATCAGAGTACCATCAGTCGACTTTGGCACCTGTTCCAAGCCACTGGCTCAGTTAAAGACCGGCATCGCAGTGGACGACACAGAGTGACAACAGCAGCGGAGGATCGCTTTATTCGGCTTCGTCACCTCAGAGACAGGTTTACAACAGCTTCCTCAACTGCCCAGTCATTGCCTGCAGGACGTCATGTGTCTGATCAAACTGTCCGGAATAGACTGCATGACGCTGGACTTTGGGCACAACGACCTCGCCGAGGACCTGTCCTT
>JAMPIV010006176.1:0-95000 GCA_024509875.1 Oreohelix idahoensis | reverse complement strand
CTACCTATTCTCATTCCTGATCCGATGCATGAGTGTCATATCACACTTCAAGAACTCAGCCGAAGAAACGCTGTGTCAGGTGAAAAATGTAGACGGTATGTCTCATTATATGGCAGTTTCCACACCTCACCGAGCAACTTAGCCGTAAAAGCTACGTGTCAGATGGAAATACCAGGATATGTCTGAAATCATGTCTGACTGGACGAATAATCACACTATTTGTTACCATGATATCTCATGCAATAAATGCGTTTCTAAATGAGAATAGAAACAGGCGAAAGTTTGAATGGGAAAGTAATATTTATCGCAAACGAACAAATGCGAAAAACACAGGAAGAGGATAAAAGAGCGATAATAAAGTAGAGGACACGGGTAGAAAAAGAAAAGAAATATAGAAAATTGTTTGATCATAAATCTCTCTGCGACAGAACGTCCCCCCTTTAAGATATGGAAGCACTCCATGTCTACGTTATGGAAATAAATTTCCTATATCCGTAGCTTCAGGGTGTCTGTCCTCTTCCCTCTCATCTCCCCCTCCGTCTCTCTCCAATTCCTACTCAAGTCTACTCCCAAAGTTTCCTTTCTCTGGAATGTCTCCCATGCACGCTTGAAAGAGCGTCGCCGCTTCTGACATTTTTGAAAGATTCCGTGTGATTGCAGTGGAATTTCCCTGCCACTATCGTCATCTTCGTCAGTTTTGGCGATCGTCAGGAGATGTTCGGAGGTCGGCACCGGTCTTTCCAAGTATCTCTTTAACAGATTTAAATGGAAAACCTTCTCCTTTCCTTTAATAGAGATCTGGTAGTTAACCTTAGAAATCTTTATCAGGACGGTAAACGGCCCTTGCCATCCGATCCTCAGTTTGTTGTTCCTAGTAGGGAGTAACACCAAAACTTTCTCTCCTGCTTCCAGTTCTCTCTCTTTCGCGACTTTCCTGTATCGGTTAGCGTGCTTTGTGCGTGCTCGCTTAAAGTTGGTCGTTGCTAGGTCCCATCCTAGTTTCAACCTTTCCTTTAAATCCGACACATATTTACTTGCCGAGACAACTGTCTCATCAGCCTTCTGGTCTGTCAGCGACCTGAGTAAGGCTTCGAGCGGGCCCTTAATGGGTCTGCCGAATAAAGCGTTGCTGGCGGAAATCCTGTGGAAGTATGAGGAGATTCTCTGTAGCTAAATAAAGCTGCAGGAATTCAAAGATCCTAATCTTCAGGTTTCACTTGTGCCAGTTTACTTAACATCATGTTGAGGTTGCCATTAACACGTTCCACGAGCCAATTTCCAGCCGGAGTATAAGGCTTTATGTAGATGTATTGGTTCCTCAAGATCTTAACGATCTCATCCATCAACAGGTTTCGGTATGGAGATCCGTTATCCGTCAACACTTGCTGAAGGAATCCCAACCGAGTGAAAATCTGCACGAGGGCTTTTGCGACATGCTTGGCATCTGCGCATGTTAGCGGGATAGCTTCTGCCCATAAAGTGCATGTGTCGACTAAGGTGAGGATGAACCTGTTCCTTCTTTTAGTCCTTTCTAGGGGTCCTAAAATGTCGATCACAACCCGTTCGAATGGTGTTCCCATTATTGGCATTTCACCCATGTGGACTGGGGGTGTCCGTTGCTTGGGTGGTACACGTTGGCACTGGGCACAGGATTTCACATACCTGATAATATCAGTATTTACTCCTGGCCACCAATAATGAGTGGTTATCCGTTGGTTTGTGGCGTTCTGTCCCATATGTCCGCTGAAGGGAAGAGAGTGCCCCATTTCTAGGATTTGGCTTCTGTACTGTTTCGGTACTAGGAGCTGGTTGTAACCTTGGTCAGGCTTGCCCGTTCTGCGATAAAGTACGCCATCCTTAGAAAAAATGTCCCCGTGCTGTCTGGGTTCCTTAGCCATGGGCAGTTTCCTAAAGCAGGGTGCCAAAGTAGGGTCCTTTCGTTGCGCTTCTTTAAGTTCCATAGGTAACAAATTTTGCGCAGGCTCCCGTTCCTTCTTGGTTTGCCCTCTTGTAGGTACTGCTACCACAATCGGCTCTTCCGGTTTCCCAATAAACACGTATCTACCGCCAAGTATGACTGGGTAGATGGGGTCATCCATAACAGCCGCTTTGATCACGCCTCTGACAAACTGAGAGTGGATCTCCACCAGTGCGATGGGAAGCGCTGTAGGTGCCTCACTCTTAAGAACTCCACAAAGTTTGACGGTCTCTCCTGTCTCTTGACCGGGTTTAACCAGGTTTCTGGCAACAATGCAATCATAAGAAAGCCCCGTGTCAAATAAACAAAAAGTTTGAGAACCGTTCAAAATAACAGTACCTCGCGTTGAGGATCTCTCTCCCTCAGGTTGGGAATCACTATCAATAATTCCGCCTTGCGAGACTGTTAGCAAGCATCCGATGCGTTTAGGCTCAGTGTGCTCGCCCTGATCATTAATCCCGTGCGCAGGGGTTTTCCCTTTGTCACCTTGTCCTCGCTGGCTGCGGTGCCATGAAGAACGGTCGGGTTGATCAGACTGTTTACTGTGGTTGGGGTACTTGTTTTTGTAGAACTTGGATTTTTCAGGAGGAGGGTTTTGAGGTCCAGTTTCTCTGTGGTTATTCTGATTAGAAGCATGAGAAGATTGGTCTAGATTATTCTTTCGAAAATGCTCTTCTGTCGGTTTACGTTTTGTGGCCGGCAGTTCAGCCAGCGCATTTTGATAGCGCTCAGACTTTTCTAAGATGTCTTCAAGCTTTTCTGCACCCTGCTCAGCAAGAAATCTCCGGGTGTCAGCAGACAAAGTGTTCTTTATTTGTTCGGTTATAACAAATTCCTCAAGACCTTCATAGGTAGAGGGGAGCTGTGAAAGCTCAAGGCACTTTGTCAAGTATCCCTTCAAACGAGACGAGAACTGCTGAAAAGTTTCAGAGCTCTCCTTCCTGCTGTTTCGAAACAGTTGCAAAAACTTTCGCGCATTCATTTCAAAGCGCTCAAGTAAAGCTTTCTTCAACACGTCGTAATTGTCTTGTTGGCTGCTTTCCAGTTTGGCGTAAACATCATACGCACTGCTTTTCAAAGCCTGGGAAAAGCTTCATATTCCAACGCGACCTCTCTAAACCGTACAGAGTTGCAATTTTCTCAAATTTTTCTAGATACGTGTCATTCTTCTCATTAGGACAAGGAAAGATTCTAGCGGAAAAGACATAGAAGTGAGATGAGTAGATTGTGTGCTAGGAGGATTCGTTACAGAGGAATGAGAAGAAGATCTCCATTGCTGGAGATAGAGGCAGCACCACGACTTTGGAATTCTAGAGTTTTAAGAGCCAACTCATGCTGTCTCTCTTCCCTCTCCTTCTCATGCTGTCTCTCCCTCTCCTTCTCTCTTTCCTCATGCTGTCTCTCCTTCTCTCTTTCGTTTGCCCTAGGGATTTCCATTTCCTCATCCATCTTCTTCTGCTCTAATTTACGGTTTTCCGCTGCTTTCCTCTCTGCTGCTTCTTCTTTCCTCCTTAGTTCTTCTTCTTTCTTCTCCGCATCATATCTCTCAAGTTCGTCCCTGACGAAAGCTTTCGCTTCGTCGCCGTCCAGTCCCTCTTCCATTGCTTCATGTCTGAGTATCTGCCTCAGTTTCGCCCTCTCGGCCATAACAAATCAGTGACTGAGACTACTCAATTAAGAAAAGAAGAAAAAAGGATACACTGTTTCCTACCACTTACGAGAAATTACCAAAATACAAAAGATGATATACTTTAACCTGGGATACCTCCTCCTATACTATAGTATCTAACTATCGCTGCTATTAATCGGCAATAAAACACCTAATGCAGACGACTACGCCAAATAAATGGTAGTTAAGATTACTCACTAAAAAAATAAGTTGCTACAGTGGAAACCAAATAATTATTGCAAAAATTTTAAAGAGAAAAAACAATTCCCTTAATTTTTAAGTCCACTACAAGTTCACCCCTGAAGACAGTTAGGGTAAGGGAGGCAATTAACAGGATGTAATTGTCTGAATGCACTCCTTAGCTTAGCTCAAATACCTACTTCTTCAGAACCCTGTGATTGCTCAACAATCACAAACTCTACCAGCGTTTAGTATTACAAAATCAGTAATTAACATATATTCCGACAAAATCAACCTGTAACTCAAATGCATATTACTAAAATGCTGTGGAAAAACACTTATTAATTGTGTGGTCAGCATGTCCATAAACAGATCGTTAGTCTAGGGGAGAAATTATTTTAAAAGATATAAAAACTCACAAGACAATCACACTCTTACTCTATTTCAGAATAAAGAACATAACAGACGAGCTAATATATTTATCGTACTCGTCTTCCTATTCTAAGTTAAAAAAAAAATCCTTCGGACGAGACCACATTTGTCGTAGATTTGTGATAGGTGATTAAGACTTAGTTTGGTCCCTTCTGAATAGATTAGAATGAGTGATAGCCACAGTGAGAGATGATAATAGAAATAGAGTTCCACGAGTGAGATGGTAGAAATCAATAGAGGCTGTCTCTGAAATCGAGAATCTTCTCTCTTTCTCAGCCTATCTTCTACAACAGATTTAGAGGAGTCAGACAGTCTATTGACTACATATATTAATATATATATTACCACTCACGTGCACACACACCATTGACGACAGTGAGACACACAGACGTGGGAAAACTATAACAATGAATATATAGATATTTTGGAACGAGCTGACCAACACGCTGATTAAGTTTAATTGGATTTTAATTATCAGGCTAAAATCCCATCACAACACATAAAAATTATATCAAGCACATAAATATAGTCATAAAGTCAAGAAATTGCTACAAGAGTGATAGACCCACAGTTATGATCTTTTCCCTCGAGGGATAGCCCAGTCCTGTTAGAAGGAAAAAAGAAATGATAGCCCCAACGAGTCACGGATACATCTGCGGTAGTCTAATGATTTTCCCTTTTAAAGGTATGAACAGACTTATGATAGTAGTATGCTCTATCCTAAGGAAACATATACCTGCATTAGCAATAATTTGCATAAATGGAATTACAAAATGGGTGAATAAATGGTTATCAAAAAAACTCACTCAGTCTACTTTCACTCGGTTCTTTCATCAGGGTATCCTGGCTCACGTTCTTACCTAATAGCTTACTGGTGTTCGCCGTCTGGTGTACTGTATGACGCACCGTTTAAATCTGTCTATCTTTTGCTGAAGCGGATTCCCAGCTCTGCAGATCGTGGTTTCATTCACGGGGTCCGGGGAGCGTCCACTTCATTCGATAGTTTTCTTTACAGATTTAAGTTAGTGTCACTTCACCCCGTTCAGGTAAGAATTAGTTTTTTTTAGCGGGCACACAGTGTCAGAATCACGAGGTTTCCCTTATTTAGGAAGATGACCGGTTGGTAAATTCTTTCAATAGATAATTATTGTTCACACCCACGGTTCGTCAAAATGTCGGAATGTTAATGATGGTAAATCTTTACTTGCCACACGTACTGAAATGTACTAGAGTTTTCCTCAGGAAGAATTAAATCAGGCTTGATGGGCCCGTTATTTCATGTAACCGTTAAAGTTCTTGTAAAGGTATTACACCAAGTCTTTAAGGAAAATGTTTTAGTTCTTCACAGATATTTCTCTGTACTACAACGCTGGTAGAGTTGGGTTACCCCAGGTTCACTGAATAAAGAAAAACAACATAATCAATATTTATACATACTATGTACTACGGTTATAACTTACATTATAAACTGCAAGCGGAGGCTTGACTTATCGTTTAAAACTTCCCGTGAAATAAGTTATATTCATAAAATCAGTCATCATGAATTAGAAATACATACGTATTTCGTCAATACTCAATGATGAATCGGGCATTTATAATTTAGTTGAAATATTCACGACGGGTTATTAGCAGTTAAATTAAATTTATTTATAGCTGCATGAGTTTTAAGCTAGAAATTATAATTTATTCTGCTTTCCACTGAAACACGTCAGCTAGAGAATATAACAAACTTATAAATTAATTTCTCTGCACAAAAATCTAACTAGAGGAAATGAAATAGGCGATTAAACACTTACATCACTCACAAAATACTAGATATAAGATATATTTACCTCAACACAGAACTACTTAAGAACTAAACCACTTCGACCAACTAAATGATGCTTCTATTAACAGAGATTCTTAAGAATCGAACGAGGTTGTTCTAGTCTTGACTGCGAAGTTACTGAGTGACTGAAATCTAAAACTCTGGTTATAACTTAAACCAGACAAAGGGTGTGCGCTATTTCAAAACCCTCGTCTCCCCCTCTCTTAACACTTACGTTAAATCAGGCGACTGCCATAACATGCCAAGAGTGCGTCTTCACACCTTTGTCTACCTATTCTCATTCCTGATCCGATGCATGAGTGTCATATCACACTTCAAGAACTCAGCCGAAGAAACGCTGTGTCAGGTGAAAAATGTAGACGGTATGTCTCATTAGATGGCAGTTTCCACACCTCACCGAGCAACTTAGCCGTAAAAGCTACGTGTCAGATGGAAATACCAGACGATATGTCTGAAATCATGTCTGACTGGACGAATAATCACACTATTCGTTACCATGACATCTTATGCAATAAATGCGTTTCTAAATGAGAATAGAAACAGGCAAAAGTTTGAATGGGAAAGTAATATTTATCGCAAACGAACGAATGCGAAAAACACAGGAAGAGGATAAAAGAGCGATAATAAAGTAGAGGACACGGGTAGAAAAAGAAAAGAAATATAGAAAATTTTTTTGATCATAAATCTCTCTGCGACAGTATACATAGAATACCCAAACAACACTAGGGACACGGTCAGAGTACCAACTGGGAAATTCTGTAACAACTATGATGCAGAAATCCAGGCAATCAAGGTGGCAACTGAGAAACTGTTGAACACCAATCTCGGTCCACAGCCTGTGGTATTCCTGACAGATGCAAGATCAGCACTCCAAGCACTTCAGTCCAGAAAATTGCCAGGTATACAAGCCCTACTTTCTGAACTGTGCAACCAGTGCAGGGTCGCCATGCAATGGATACCGTCTCATTTGGAATACCAGGAAACGAGAGAGCAGATCGACTGGCTAAAGAAGGCGCTGCAGACGAGCAACCGGATGTACCAGTTACGTACCATCAGAAGAAAAAGATGATCAAATCAATCAGAAAGCCATCAACACCAAAGCAGGATGACTACCAAGCTATGAACAGATCAGAACAAATTGTCATTCTGCGCCTCAGAACAGGACACAACCGACTCCGCAGCCACATGTATACAAAATTCAAGACTGGCAATTCAGCCATGTGTACATGTGGACAGGCACCCCAGACTGCGGAGCACGTACGTCAAGATTGCCCGAATATGATATATTGAGGCAAACCCACTGGCCCAGAGAAACAACACTGGAAGCAAAACTATACGGACCTCTGTATGAACTACAAAAGACAGTGAAGTTTATACAAGAAACAACATTGCAGATATAGACAATATATCTCAAGCGAACGAAAGAAGAAGAAGAAGAACGCTGATATAGAACCTGCCGTGACAGAATGAGGGAAAGGCATTGCAGGTATGAGGCAGAAACACGTTGAGAGAGATGACATATAGAGAATACGTACTGAGAAGTTTTTAAAAAAGTCATAGCGAGACGAAATGGCGTGCACTGGGAAATCACTAGCCCATACACCCAAGGGAGATGTGTTTAATGCAGTGAACTGAACGATACAATGCGGTCGACTTCACAGTGCACTTACACACCCACACAGATATGTGAAAAAACATAGGGAAAATTGTTCGTGTTTTCCTCCTGAATTATTCAGTATTTCCCAAAAAATATGAGCGTCCGATTGGCTGATCGCTAACGGTGCGAGCTTCTCACGGCAGAGTTATCGGGTTCAGTGTTCAAAATCTGTTAGCATCACGACCAAGTCTACCCATTTGTAAATGGGTACCTGACTCTGTTCTTGAGTTCGGGAAGACGAAGGCAGATAAGAAGCGTCCTGGTCGCACCATCTCAGAAAGCTGGACCTAGTATAATGAAGTCTCTAACACTTCACTCCCCAATGGCAGTATCTATTACGGGACCACCTTTACCTTTATAAAAAAAAAAAATTAATTATAACCAAATTTTAAACAAACTCGATTTATTCTTGTTTCTGAACCACTTCTTTCCTGAAGACTGACTAAAAGTTGTATGAGCAGTTTCTAAGATGATAGTGCCTGGTAGAAAGTGGCTAATTGTGGAAAATTAGATGCCCAGTGACTTCTCATACTTAGAAGTTTGATCTGTTTAATACAACAGATGCTAGAGTTCTGAGTTTTAGAGATCGGACAGTGGAGAGAAAGGAATATCAAATGAAATAGCTAAGAGGGTATGCAGAAAGAGGAGAGAGGGAACGCAACGCTGAAGGTGAGTTAAACTAAGGAAAGAAAGAGAGAGAGAGAGAGAGAGAGAGAGAGAGAGAGAGAGAGAGAAACTAAGGCTGGAAAAAAAATCGGGAAACTTGGGAAGGGATAGAAAAGAAAAAAAAAAACCTCAGAACAACAAGAAATGTAGTAAACGAACGAAAGAACGAGCTGTCGTGAAACGTGTGTGTAAACCCACTTCTTTGTTAATACATATGCACAGCCAATCCACGTTCAACAGACTCTCAGATTAAATTACACGAAGTATACGCCATCTTGTTCCCCCAAGATGGCGGCAGACAGAATAAAATTAGGCATAAGCCCTGTATTTCGGGACTCGGTCACGGAATGTACGAAACCGCCGAGAACCAAACAAAAGAGTTCCTTACGCACTGGCAGATTCCTTGCGTCTACCTATATAAACGGGCGCGTTTTATTAAAAAAATACACACACAAACACGAAGGCCAGCACGACCGACTGGGGAAAGAGAAAGCTGTCAACATTGATTTATTGCTTACCTGCGTGACCGGGCACTCTTGCTTCACTAAAGTCGAGTCCAAATCTGGCTTGTATTAATCTTAGAGGGTAGGTAAACTTACTATACACTTGTAGGAGATTAGGCCTACATCAGGTATATAATGATTGTATTTTTTGTGGGTCATTTATACTACCTACACCTGTATATATTTAATATATTTTGTTTTACTATGAATGTATCAGGTATACTGATTGTATCTTGGGGCATTAGGTATACTGATTGTATTTCCTGGTATGATTGCTGAAGACGATAACCAACATGAAATATAACCTATCAGTCCTTTTTAGGGCTCATATAACTCCAACCTGAAATATAACCTATCAGTCCTTTTTAGGGCTCATATAACTCCAACCTGAATATAACCTATGACTATATCCTGTATAATGATTGTATTTTATAGTATCATGCATAATGATTGTGTATGACTGTTGAAGAAGGAAACCAGCAGAAAATAGCCTATACCTGTATATATTTAATATAACTTTAGATTTTGTTTTACCATGAATGTATCAGGTATACTGATTATATCTTGGGGAATTAGGTATAAGGATTGTATTTCCTGGTATGATTGTAGAAGAAGAAAACCAACCTGAATATAACCTTTAGGACTCATATAACTACAACAGTATTGTTAGGATATATTTTACCAGCCAGTATAGCACTTATCAGAGATGGCCTGGTATATTATGGGTGGAAGGAAAACTTAAACCTAGCTGTACAAATTATTGGATGTATTCATATATTGAATTATTAGAAAGAATGTTTTACAAGTAGACACCTGTCTTGTCTCGCTATTGCTAAATCATACTGAGCCATGTTGTTATTCATCCTACATGCAGACACCTGAGACACACGCTCATCTCATATACACTAGAAATAGGTGGGCTTGATGACAGAAATTAGCCCCTATTTTTGCCTTGTTACAGGTTTATTCGTGTCATCCAACCTGAGGTCGTATGTTCGAGTCAATCCAGCTGCCTGGAACTTCGCAGGAGCACAGTGATTGTACAGGAGCTACATCCTTAGTCCCCCTCAGTCTTGGGTGTGCTAAAGGAACGATCATCAGCGGGTGTTGTGTGCAACAAATTAGGAAGGACAGAACTGCTCTAAGAGATGAGTACACATTAGTACCATTTCCGTCGGCAATTGTGAGCAATTAACTGTCAAGGAAGAAAAAGTGATTTAGCTTAGTGAGAGACAAGATTAACAGCACAGCTGATACATTTACTATATACTGAGATGCAAAGAATGAACCAGAGTAGGGGCACTGTACGAAGGATGGCCGCCGACCGAGCAAAGTGGAATCAATTTGTTGTTGCCCTACAAGCTGATATAATTTTTGTTCCTATAATTGGAAGACTTGTAATATATATATATATATATATATATATATATATATATATATATATATATATATATATATATATATATATATGTGTAAATCATATGTAAACTTACAAATCCATTATATTCCATCTTCCAACATCCACCCTTCAGCACAAGAGTAGATAGCGTATATACTTAATAAATAAGGAAATTGTATTTGAACGACTTGTCAATTTCATAGTGAAATCTGTTTCCTTGTTTTAATATCACAGTTAGTTACACAGCGGGGTGGCATTTTATGACTGTCTCCACTCTACTAATTTTTCGAGATCAGATCATTCACAGCCGTAACTAATTTATGATACCAGTAGTTCTATCATACACTGGGACTTCACCATTTTCCTGCAGAAATTCTATTTCTGTATTGTCAGTACTGTACTGATCCTAGAGCCAATAAAAACCTCACGCTACACGAACGAACGAACTTTATTTTCGAAGGGTTAAGAATTGGGCGCGCAGGCCCGTCTAACATTCTGCCCTTCCATTCTCATTTATCTTGCATACTACATCCTTTCATTCCCACATGATACTTTAAGCATTAATTTAAAGGCATGCAACATTATAAAGTTAACATAACAGCATTCATTTACAGTATGCAATCATAATAAAAAATGAGTAGGTTTTTTGTTTTAAACAAACAAGATAGTAATTGGGGAAAAAAGTAATAATAAAATAAAATAGATAAAACAATAAATAAAAATAAATAATTCTGTATACCGACACTCACTCATGCGGTCAAACCGTCTACAATTAATCTGTATTTTTGAACGTGTCATCAATTATCAATACAAAAATTACATAAACACATTCTCGCTTATATCCATACATTCTTGGTGGAAACAGAAATAATAATAATAACACTTTCTTACGCACTTCTGTGGCAGGAAAAGTCTTTGAGCAGTTAAAAAAAAATTGAAATAAAAAAGTATATCTGCTTATTCTCATATACATCATCCCATTTAAGCAAACGAAAACATTCACATCTCTAAAGTACAGTGGTATGCGGGTACATTCTCACGACTCACATTTCTAAAGTACAGTGGTATGTGGGTACATTCTCACATACATTACATTATATAATACTATTTTACAGTGAATATAATAATATTACATGGATATAAAACAAATTATTCACACAAAATGAGCGGAAGAGGAAAAGAAATGTTGACCTATGGATGGGATGTTGACAGGCAATTGTTGTTTCTATGGGGGTAGATAATCAGTGTTGAGGAAGTGTTTGAAAAGTGCTTTGTTAAAAGAATATTGTGTAGGTAGGCTTTTAGGTGGTGTGGAAGGCTGTTCCATAAGTAGGCTCCAGAGTAGGCTAGACTCTTTTTGAACAGGTCGATCCTAGGTTTGGGCAGACGTAACTGATGTAATTGTTGTCTCTCTCTTCTACTAGTTTGAAACAATGATCGTAGGTATGGCGGGGCATTGTTAGATAGAATTGCGTGAGTCAGCTTGGCTTTGTTGTAGAGAAGACGTTTTTTTAGGGACAGTATTTTGGGTTCTTTTCCTGTCCTTGTGTATGGTGTCGTGCGATTATCGGTGATCAGACGTACTGCTCTCTTTTGCAGGGAGTGCAGTCTCTTCGAGGTGTAAGCAGGGCAACCATCCCATAGTGTAGAGCAGTAATCTAGATCTGTCTGTATATGTGAGGTGTAGAACAATAGTCTAGTGTCTGCGTCTAAGAAGTGTTTTATTTTGGCTAGCTGGTACGTCTTTTGAGCTAAGTGTTTGGTTAAATTCCGTACATGGGAGTTCCACGTTAAGTGCTGGTCAATCGTGATCCCTAGAACTTTGTGTTCTGTTACATGTTCAATTTGTATTGATTCCGCGTGTAGCTGTAGCGATCTTTTGGTGCAGCTTAGGAGTTTCTGTCTGGTGGTAATCAACATAGATTTCGTGTTTGCTGTGTTTACTGGTATACGATTCATATTACTCCATTTTGTTAGATTGTCTACATCGCTTTGAAGAGCCATTTCAAGTGCCACGCAGTCATTGTCACTAGTGTAGATAGTACAATCATCTGCAAAGAGGTCACAAGTTGCATATTTTAAATGTAGTGGCAGGTCGTTGATGAACATTGCGAAGAGTAGGGGCCCAAGAATAGAACCCTGCGGTACTCCTGTATCTATCTTCGAGAAATCTGATGTCGAGTTGTTGTGAAGCACTAACTGTTGTCGATCTGCCAGGAATGATTTGATGATGTTTAGTGGATTAGGGCCTATTCTGAGGGTTTTCAACTTTTGAACCAAGATAGTGTGGTCAATCATGTCAAATGCTTTTTTGAAGTCAACAAAAACAGCACCACCTAATTTTCCATCATTTACGTTCGACAGCCAGTTGTCTGCCATTTTGGTGAGAGCAGTGTGACAGGAATGTTTAGGTCTCAAACCTGACTGGCTATCAATGAGCAGTTTGTTTGTTGTTAAGTGTTGAAATGTGCTGTTGTAAATGTGTTTCTCTAGTGGTTTTGAAAGAGATGATAGAAGGGATATTGGTCTGTAGCTGTTGGGATCGCTATGTGAGCCAGATTTATAGAGGGGATACACTTTGGCAGATTTAAATGCTGTGGGGAAGTAGTTATGTGCAATACGTTGGTTGTACACATAGGTTAAGGAATCGCAAATGATGGGTGCATCGTAATCTTATTGCTGATACCATCAAGCCCAGATGAATTGTTGTTTTTTAATGCCAAGATATATTTGAGAACTTCATGTACTGTTAGAAAAGGAATATGTCTCAGATCTGTTATGGTGTGTTCAGTGTTGCAGTAGGCTGTCAATTTACTAATATCGCAGTCCATTGGCTTTAGTGTCGACTTGAGACGGCTAATGTCTGTTTTGAAGTGGTTGCTAAAAAGAGTTGCTGTGAGGGAGCAGCTTTTTGGTAAAGAGTTTAGTGACTTTGATTTGTGTGTTAGTGTTCTAATGACTGCCCAGACTTCTTTGCTGTTTGCTTTGTCTTGAATCATCTTTCTGAAATGTAGTTTCTTTTCCTGACGAATGAGGTATTGTACTTTGTTTCTAAGCATCCGATACCTGCTGAAATCTTTGATCTTATGTGCTTCGTCCCGCTCTCTCATTGTTGATAATATTTCGGTGGTTATCCATGAGGTCTTTCTGATGTTTGTGACACGAACCTGCTTTATAGGAACATGTTTGTCGAATACGTTGTTGAAAGTTTGTGTTCAGTATGTTATGGCTTCTTCTGGATGCGGAAGCTGGTACACGTATGAGAGAGGGGATATTTGTAGGTCTAGTTGGAATAATTGAAGGTTAAAGTTTTTGAAATTCCTGTAATGGACTGTGATGTGTTCCGTTTTAGGTGCTTTAAACTCCTTTCTCGTCCAGGTAGAACAAATAGGATAGTGGTCACTTAATGATGTCTGTATGACTGTGCATTCTATAATGTTTTCTGGGCAGATCGTATAGATATGATCAATTAGTGTAGATGATGAGTCTGTTACTCTCATGGGTTGATTGACTAACTGTATGAGGTTGTATGAGATGGTGATATCATTCCACGTGTTGTTCGGTTTGCGAAGGTCAATATTGAAATCCCCCAGTAGAATAATTTCCTTCGAAGAAGCCCAAACGTTGTCCATCATCCGTGAGAATGTGTCAAACCATACAGTAGAAGAGCTAGGATTTTGGTACAGGTAACCAATTAAAACGGGGGTCAGGTTGGGGAGTTTTATTTCCAGCCATATACATTCAATGCCAGTATGTTCTAGATCATCACGGCGTCTGTACTGGAGAGATGTTGAGATGCATATGATTAGCCCTGTTTCATGTTGTCTGTTAGAATCCCTGCGAATGGTGGTGAATCCATTAATCCTAATTTCTTCATCTGTAATTTTGTCATTGAGATGGGTTTCAGAAAAACCAAATATGTGGAAGTTTTGTTGGAGAGAGGTGGAAACTTCAGAAAGCTTACCTAGCAGGTGGTAAATGTTTAAATGACCAATTTTAAGCCCTGATAGTTTAAGCCATGAATTAGTGATATTGCCTATATTTTGATTAGAGTTTTTGCACTCGGACATGATAATAGTCAATATGAAAGAAATAATGAGGGGAGTAGGAATGAGTAAGAAGCAATAGAATTGGTACACAATGGTTAATACAAAATTGTAAAGAAATTATAAAATATACACTGCAATAGATTTCTCTAAAGTCCGTGGACACTGTTTACAGTATCTTAATCTTGACAAAAAGTGCGGTGTTTATCTTAAAAAACAGTCTGTTCCGAACAAAAAGGAATATTTTTACTTCAGCGGCCACAGTCAATGTAGAGAATTTATCTTTTCGGGACAGTTAAAGGTCCACGCTGTGACTTAGCTTGTTAGTTTTGAGGATTTCCTAATTTTCCTCAACACGGAAAAACGAAGGTGCAGATGTAAAAGAGATGTAAAAGAGAATGGTGAGCGTAGGAATGAGAGGAATAAGCACAGAGATAATAATAATAAGAAAACAATAGTATTAATACGAAGGAGTTATTACAAACTCGGAAACAATTAAATACACACTGCTCTGACGAACAGAAAGAAATGTTAAACAGACAATGTCTTTTATCTCAGGACAAAGAATACTAATGTGCTTGCGAAGAGAACGCGTCAGGTCTGTCACGTGGGTTTTGATCATTAAATTGCCTACATCTTCTTCCTATTCTCTCACCCGCATCCTTTTATTTTATTATCTTTCCGTACTTGTTTTTCCTGTATTTTTTCGCATCACTCGTTGCGAAAAATATATTTCTTTCCCATCATCGTTTTTCTTTCTCATACTGACTAGTAACCTTATTGCATCAGATGTCAGTCGCGCAGATAGCTGTGAATATACGGTTCTCGCCAGACATACGTCTGCAGTTTCCCCGGTCAGAGCGCGGCCCGACCAGATTTCTGGGCCTGGGGTGTGAGAAATTCGTTTCGCTGGACATAGAGCAGACTTTTGGTCTACCATTTTTCACCTGTCACTAGCTTAAGGTGTCAAACCCGGCATCTGTACGACGCAGTTGTAGACGGTTGTCTGAGATTTGCAACTGTCACGCGCATTTCTCGGTCACTGGTGGCAGTTACGTCACGCGTTAAGCTGACGTAAATGTTGGGAGTAGGGGAGATAATTTCGCTTGGCGAAATAAGTTGGGGCCCTTTGTCTGATTTTAAGATATTGGCCCGAGTTTTGAAACTTTAATTTCATTCTCGCTCCTATATTCGCAGTAGACAGGTTGTTCGAAACAGAATAGCTGTTAGCGAAGTTTCTCAGTTTGTTTCGGCAATTTGTCGAACTTCTAGACTTCCTTAAATATTCAGCATATAATTCTTAAGTTGTGCGACTACCTGTAGTCCTGTGTGAGGTAATATATATTATATCTAGTATTTTGTGAAATGATAAAGTGTTAAGTCGCTTATTTCATATTTTACTAGTTAGATTTTGCGCAGAGTGCCAAATTTATATAGTCTGTATTATTTTCTAGTGACGTGTTGCAGTGGATAGCAGAATAAATTATATCTTAGCTTACTAAACAATAATGTAGCTATAATGAAGTTAATTTTACTGCTAAGAAATCAGACGAGATCATATTTTTCTAAACTAACTTACAAATGATAGAAACCTCATGAGATGTTGACGGAACACGCACGTGTTCCTAAATTCATGGGGATTGATGATCTTTTTTTTTTAAATATAACTTACTTTACGGGAAATTTAAATGATAAGTCAAGCAGTACACTTGCGGTTTAATAATGTAAGTTATAGTGGGTACATATTGTAAAATTATTTGATATGTGTTCTTTCTTTTATATAGTGAAACGGTGGTACCCAACTTTACCAGCGTTCTAGTACGTGAACATTATTTGGGAAGAAACAAATCACTTTCATTACCTGAACTGTAACAGTTAAATGAAGTAAGAGGCCTTCGCGCCAGAATTAATTCTTCCAGAATAACTCTTCAGTACAATTCAGCCCGTTGTGGCAAGCAAAGATCAGAAACATTCCGACAGAGTGTTGACTAGTACTGTGGTGACCAAATATAGTAACTTCCTGAAAGTAGACACCGATCTGACATTCCTTAAATTCTAGAAACCAAAGCTAATGACATTGTGCTCTGCTAACTTTCGTGCCTGGACAATATTTTTATGTGACTTAATCAGACATTCGAAAAATTAGAACACCCAAGGAATCGTTCCCTGAGAGTTTAGTACGTCTTTTGGAACTGGGGATTTCTTGGTCAAGGACTGCATTTTCGGGTCTGTGTGAAGGTCCTAGAATTATTATGTTCCCAGAGGCAGCGAGCAAAGTTGTGAGTATAACTGTGTACCCATGGCCATGGCTGAATGAATGAGTGTACGCAGATCAGAGTGTTATTTTACAGTTGTATATTGTCACCCATATACTGTCTTAATTCTTTTTGTTTAACCTGCAGAATTTGTTAATATTTGCTAGAGTTTCTTTACTTCTTAGGCTAAATCAGATTATTCAACTCTGTGCATACATTTACGAGAAAAGAAGAAAAACTCTTAGCCTCAACCCTACGTATCTATAACTCTTTGGGCCATCATCTGTTCTCTTAACGGGGCTGTGGGCTAAACCTAGAGTAAGATTCTAACGGGCTATCATCCTTGTAGCATTTTCTTAAATTTTATGACTATTTGTATATGTTTTTCCTTGATGTAATTTTTGGTGTTGTGAGAAATTTTGATATGATAATTAAAATATATCTCTTGAACAAAAAAAATCAGTGCGTTGGTCAGCTCGATCCCAATTATCTGTATATCATTGTTATAGTTTTCCCACGTCTGTGTGTTTACCTGTCGTCACGTGTATGTGCGTGCCCGTGAGTAGATAGAGATATATTAATATATATATATCTGTGTTTAGACTGTCTGACGCCTCTAAAAGAGGTCGTAGAAGATAGGTGAGAGAGAGAAGATTATCTCGATTCTCAAAGACAGCCTCTATATCACATTCTATCATCTCACGTGTGGAAATTCTATTGCTTTTCACCAGCTCTCACTGTATCTATCACTCATTCCAACCTCTTCAGAAGGGACCTAACCCAAGTGTTAATACCCCTATCGAAAATCTAGGACAAATGGTCGCTCGTTACCGGGAATTGAACCCAAAATCCTAAGACGATACGACAAATGTGGTCTCGCCCGACGGATTTTTGAACTTAGAATAGGAAGACGAGTACGACAAACGTGGACTCGTCTATCTGAATTTTGTACTTTAGATTCTTTATTCTGATATAGAGTAAGAGTGTGATGTCTTGTGAGTTGTTATATCTTTAAATAATTTATCCCCTAGACTAACGATCTGTTTACGGGCGTGCTGACCACACAAACTGATAAGTTTTTCCACAGCATTAGGAAGCATTATACATTTGGTTTACAGGTTGATTTTGTCGGAATACATGTTAATTAATGATTTTGTAATACTAAACGCTGGTAAAGTTTTGTGAGTGTATAACATTCACAAGGGTTCTGAAGAAGTAGGTGTTTGAGCAAAAGCTAAGGAGTGCGTTTCGGACTATTTGTCCAGATTAATTGCCTCCCTTACCCTATTTGACTTCAGGGGCGAACTTAGAGTGGATTTTATAATTAAGGGATTATTTTTCTCTTTAATTTTTGCAATAACTATTTTGCTTTTCCACTGTAGCAACTTATTTTTCAGAAGTAATCTTAACTACCATTTAGTTGGCGTAGTCGTGTTTTGCATTAAGTGCTTTATTGCCGATAATAGCAGCGATAGTTAGATTTTATTTTGGAGGAGGTATCCCAGGGTTAAGGTTATCATCTTTTGATTTTTTTTGGTAATTTTTTTCTCGTAAGTGGTAGGAACCAGTGTACCCTTATTCTTATCTTTTTCTCGTCTACGTCTCAGCCACTGATTTAATATGGCAGAAAGGGCGAAACTGAGACAACTCCTCAGAGAGGAAGCGAGACAAGAGGGACTGGACGGCGACGAAGCGAAAGCTTTCGTCAGGGACGAACTGGAGAGATATGATGCGGAGCAGAAGGAAAAAGCAGCGGAGAGGAAAGAAGAAGCAGACCGTCTATTACAGCAGAAGAAGATGGACGAGGAAATGGAAATTCGCAGGATGCAGCACGAGGAAAGAGAGAAGGAAAAGGAAAGACAGCATGAGGAAAGAGAGAAAGAGAGACAGCACGAGTTGGCTCTTAAAGCTCTAGAACTCCAAAGTCGTGGTGCTGCCTCTACCTCCAGCAATGGAGAGTCTTCTCCTCATTCTTCCTTAACTGATCCTTCTAACACTCAATCTACTCATCTCACTGCTATGTCTTTTCCGCTAGAATCTTTCCCTTGTCCTAATGAGAAGATTGACACTTGGCTAGAAAAATTTGAGAAAATTGCAACTCTGTACGGTTTAGAGAGGTCGCGTTGGAACATGAAGCTTTCCCAGGCTTTGAAAAGTTCTGCGTATGATGTTTACGCCAAACTGGAAAGCAGCCAACAAGACAACTATGATCTGTTGAAGAAAGCGTTACTGGAGCGCTTTGAAATGAACGCTCGCAAATTTTTGCAACTGTTTCGCAACAATCTTCTCAGGCTTCTAACCAAAATAACCACAGAGAAACTGGACCTCAAAACCCCCCTCCTGAAAAATCCAAGTTCTACAAGAACAAGTACCCCAACCACCCCAAACAGTCTGATCAACCCGACCGCCCTACATGGCAGCGTAGCCAGAAAGGACAAGGTGGCAAAGGGAGAACCCCTGAGCACGGGACATATGATCAGACCGAGCACACCGAGCCGAAACGCATCGGATGCTTATTGACAGTCTCGCAAGGCGGAATTATTGACAGTGATTCCCAACCTGTTGGGGATAGACCCTCAACGCGAGGTACTGTTATTTTGAACGGTTCTCAAACTTCTTGCTTATTTGACACGGGGCTTTCTTACGATTGCATTGTTGCCAGAAACCTGGTTAAACCCGGTCAAGAGACAGGAGAGACCGTCAAACTTTGTGGAGTTCGTAAGAGTGATGCACCTACAGCGCTTCCCATCGCATTGGTGGAGATACACTCTGACTTTGTCAGAGGCGTGATCAAAGCGGCTGTTATGGATGATCCCATCTACCCAGTCATACTTGGCGGGAGATACGTGTGTATTGGGAAACCGGAAGAGCCGATTGTGGCAGCAGTAACTACAAGAGGGCAAACCAAAAAGCAACAGGAGCCTGCGCCAAATTTGTTACCTATGGAACTTAGAGAAGCGCAACAAAAGGATCCTACTTTGGCACCCTGCTTTAGGAAACTGCCCATTGCTAAGGAACCCAAACAGCACGGGGACATTTTTTCTGAGGATGGCGTACTTTATCGGAGAACGGGCAAGCCTGATCAAGGTTACAACCAGCTCCTAGTACCGAAACAGTACAGAAGCCAAATCCTAGAAATGGGGCACTCTCTTCCCTTCAGCAGACATATGGCACAGAACGCCACATACCAACGTATAACCACTCATTATTGGTGGCCAGGAGTAAACACTGATATTATCAGGTACGTCAAATCCTGTGCCCAGTGCCAACGTGTACCACCCAAGCAACGGACACCCCCAGTCCACATGGGTGAAATGCCAATAATGGGAACACCATTCGAACGGGTTGTGATCGACATTTTAGGACCCTTAGAAAGGACTAAAAGAAGGAACAGGTTTATCCTCCCCTTAGTCGATACATGCACTTTATGGGCAGAAGCTATCCCGCTAACATGCGCAGATGCCAAGCATGTCGCAGAAGCCCTCGTGCAGATTTTCACTCGGTTGGGATTCCCTCAACAAGTGTTGACGGATAACGGATCCCCATACCGAAACCTGTTGATGGATGATATCGTGAAGATCTTGAGGACCCAGCACATCCACATTAAGCCATATACTCCGGTCGGAAATGGGCTCGTGGAACGTGCTAATGGAAACCTCAACATGATGCTAAGTAAACTGGCACAAGTGAAACCTGAAGATTGGGATCTTTGTATTCCTGCAGCATTATTTGGCTACAGAGAATCTCCTCATACTTCCACAGGATTTCCGCCAGCTACGCTCTTATTCGGCAGACCCATTAAGGGCCCGCTTGAAGCCTTACTTCAGTCTCTGACAGACGAGAAGGCTGATGAGACAGTTGTCTCAGCCAGTAAATATGTGTCGGTTTTAAAGGAAAGGTTGAAACTAGGGTGGGACCTAGCAACGACTAACTTTAAGCGAGCTCGCACAAAGCACGCTAACTGATACAGGAAAGTCGCGCAAGAGAGAGAACTGGAAGCAGGAGAGAAAGTTTTGGTGTTACTCCCTACCGAGAACAACCAACTGAAGATCGGATGGCAAGGGCCGTTTACCGTCCTGTCACGTGGGTTTTGATCATTAAATTGCCTACATCTTCTTCCTATTCTCTCACCCGCATCCTTTTATTTTATTATCTTTCCGTACTTGTTTTTCCTGTATTTTTTCGCATCACTCGTTGCGAAAAATATATTTCTTTCCCATCATCGTTTTTCTTTCTCATACTGACTAGTAACCTTATTGCATCAGATGTCAGTCGCGCAGATAGCTGTGAATATACGGTTCTCGCCAGACATACGTCTGCAGTTTCCCCGGTCAGAGCGCGGCCCGACCAGATTTCTGGGCCTGGGGTGTGAGAAATTCGTTTCGCTGGACATAGAGCAGACTTTTGGTCTACCATTTTTCACCTGTCACTAGCTTAAGGTGTCAAACCCGGCATCTGTACGACGCAGTTGTAGACGGTTGTCTGAGATTTGCAACTGTCACGCGCATTTCTCGGTCACTGGTGGCAGTTACGTCACGCGTTAAGCTGACGTAAATGTTGGGAGTAGGGAAGATAATTTCGCTTGGCGAAATAAGTTGGGGCCCTTTGTCTGATTTTAAGATATTGGCCCGAGTTTGAAACTTTAATTTCATTCTCGCTCCTATATTCGCAGTAGACAGGTTGTTCGAAACAGAATAGCTGTTAGCGAAGTTTCTCAGTTTGTTTCGGCAATTTGTCGAACTTCTAGACTTCCTTAAATATTCAGAATATAATTCTTAAGTTGTGCGACTACCTGTAGTCCTGTGTGAGGTAATATATATTATATCTAGTATTTTGTGAAATGATAAAGTGTTAAGTCGCTTATTTCATATTTTACTAGTTAGATTTTGCGCAGAGTGCCAAATTTATATAGTCTGTATTATTTTCTAGTGACGTGTTGCAGTGGATAGCAGAATAAATTATATCTTAGCTTACTAAACAATAATGTAGCTATAATGAAGTTAATTTTACTGCTAAGAAATCAGACGAGATCATATTTTTCTAAACTAACTTACAAATGATAGAAACCTCATGAGATGTTGACGGAACACGCACGTGTTCCTAAATTCATGGGGATTGATGATCTTTTTTTTTAAATATAACTTACTTTACGGGAAATTTAAATGATAAGTCAAGCAGTACACTTGCGGTTTAATAATGTAAGTTATAGTGGGTACATATTGTAAAATTATTTGATATGTGTTCTTTCTTTTATATAGTGAAACGGTGGTACCCAACTTTACCAGCGTTCTAGTACGTGAACATTATTTGGGAAGAAACAAATCACTTTCATTACCTGAACTGTAACAGTTAAATGAAGTAAGAGGCCTTCGCGCCAGAATTAATTCTTCCAGAATAACTCTTCAGTACAATTCAGCCCGTTGTGGCAAGCAAAGATCAGAAACATTCCGACAGAGTGTTGACTAGTACTGTGGTGACCAAATATAGTAACTTCCTGAAAGTAGACACCGATCTGACATTCCTTAAATTCTAGAAACCAAAGCTAATGACATTGTGCTCTGCTAACTTTCGTGCCTGGACAATATTTTTATGTGACTTAATCAGACATTCGAAAAATTAGAACACCCAAGGAATCGTTCCCTGAGAGTTTAGTACGTCTTTTGGAACTGGGGATTTCTTGGTCAAGGACTGCATTTTCGGGTCTGTGTGAAGGTCCTAGAATTATTATGTTCCCAGAGGCAGCGAGCAAAGTTGTGAGTATAACTGTGTACCCATGGCCATGGCTGAATGAATGAGTGTACGCAGATCAGAGTGTTATTTTACAGTTGTATATTGTCACCCGTTTACTGTCTTAATTCTTTTTGTTTAACCTGCAGAATTTGTTAATATTTGCTAGAGATTCTTTACTTCTTAGGCTAAATCAGATTATTCAACTCTGTGCATACATTTACGAGAAAAGAAGAAAAACTCTTAGCCTCAACCCTACGTATCTATAACTCTTTGGGCCATCATCTGTTCTCTTAACGGGGCTGTGGGCTAAACCTAGAGTAAGATTCTAACGGGCTATCATCCTTGTAGCATTTTCTTAAATTTTATGACTATTTGTATATGTTTTTCCTTGATGTAATTTTTGGTGTTGTGAGAAATTTTGATATGATAATTAAAATATATCTCTTGAACAAAAAAAATCAGTGCGTTGGTCAGCTCGATCCCAATTATCTGTATATCATTGTTATAGTTTTCCCACGTCTGTGTGTTTACCTGTCGTCACGTGTATGTGCGTGCCCGTGAGTAGATAGAGATATATTAATATATATATATATCTGTGTTTAGACTGTCTGACGCCTCTAAAAGAGGTCGTAGAAGATAGGTGAGAGAGAGAAGATTATCTCGATTCTCAAAGACAGCCTCTATATCACATTCTATCATCTCACGTGTGGAAATTCTATTGCTTTTCACCAGCTCTCACTGTATCTATCACTCATTCCAACCTCTTCAGAAGGGACCTAACCCAAGTCTTAATACTCCTATCGAAAATCTACGACAAGGTCGAATGTTGCACTTTAAACTTGTTTTAAAAACAGTTTTAAGTTAGAAGATTAGGCATTGCTTGGTCTTAATCTTGTTCTGTAGAGCCGTTTATAGACATCTGAAGAGCCTGCATTAATATTTCTGGACTATATTGAGTAAGTCGCCGTAAAACGAATGAACTGTGAGAATTCCGTTCTGGGCGGGTGGAGACGGGGTGAGGAAACTCCCATTTTCTTGCTGTAGTTCCTGCGTTGCGATTAAGTGAATGGATGTTACTTGTAGTCCAGTCTTTCCATCTGTCCAGCGGTGTCTGTTGTGCAGTTAGCAGCTGGCGTGTCTGTCGCGTGGGTAGTGGGGGATACATTTGGTCATACAGATTAGCGTGGGAGGTGGGCTTAAGTGTAGCTTTTCTAGATACATGTATGTGAGCTGAGGATGGTGATTGATGGTTATGAGCTGTTGTGCCTGGGTTTACTGAGTTAAGTGTATAATTTGTGTCCCTGGTGGATGAATGTGTGTTTCTGGTGTGTCCTCTGAGGAAATTTTAAATTTTTGGCTAGGTAGCTGATCCCTAGTTTGGAAGTGTGCACGTGATCTCTGTATAGCAGTTTTTTTGGCGCACCTGACTTAGATGTGAAAAAGGGTGTGTTGTTTATGAAAGACGTGTTATGTTTTGAACTTTTTTAGTCTAAACAACATCTGGAAGTCTTCTCAGTACAGCACAAGCACAAAGTTAGGATTATATCAGAGCTGTGTGCTTTCTGTGCTTCTCTATGGCGCGGATAGCTGGAGAGTTACACAGAAGAAAATGTCGAAATTGTCCTCTTTTCACACAACATGCATAAGAAAAATTCTCCGAATCTTTTGGCCGAATACCATCACCAACCAAGATCTGCTTACTCGGAGCAAGCAAGAGGACATGCACACCATCATAGCTGGCAGACGCTGGAGCTGGGTTGGCGATGTCCTCAGAAGAGACCCCGATGCCATCACAAGAACAGCTATGCTATGAACCCCTGAAGGAAAACGAAAGAGAGGCCGACCAAAAACAACTTGGCGGAGGATTGTGGAGGCTGAGATGCAAAGAATGAACCAGAGTAGGGGCACTGTACGAAGAATGGCCGCCGACCGAGCAAAGTGGAATCAATTTGTTGTTGCCCTACAAGACGCCACCAGGCGTAATGGCCACTGACTGCTTTGACGGTCGGCGGCTAAGGATCAAAGAAGAGAAGAAGCTGATCCCTAGTTTGGAAGTGTGCATTTGATCTCTGTATAGCAGTTTTTTTGGCGCACCTGACTTAGATGTGAAAAACGGTGTGTTGTTTATGAAAGACGTGTTATGTTTTGAACAAAAAGTGTAAAGCACCTTTTTGTTGATATCCACAGTTTGGCGTGCTTTACCATAACTGGGTGGAGTAATTGACGAAATGTATGTGGATGTGTTGGGAAATTTTTGTTTTATGGTGTCAATCATTCTGGAGATGTCTGATAGGTTAAGAGTGTGTCCATTTGTGCTGTCGTTTATCCCTACGTGTATTGTTGTTTTCTTATGTTGGTGATTGGGTTGAGACGGCTTATTTCATTGGTAACTCCTACTATTCCGGCTCCAGGTAATAGTATAACAGTGACTATTTCCCCTGGTGTTGTTGACATTCGATCGCTGTGAATGCCATTTAGCAATGAGTCCCCTATAATAATGTTACTTGTGTTGTGAGGAATGTGACGATCAGGATGTGGTTGTGGTCGTGTACGAGGGCGTTGTTGGTGCCATTGCTCGTTGTCTTGCAGTAGGTGGTCAGCAGAATCTTGTGTCAAGTGACATGGGAGTTTCTGTGCCATGTAATCTCCTTCTGAGGTTGTTGATTCGGAATCTGCTTGTATAGATGGGGTTGACAGATTTCCAAATCGATTGCTAATTTTTACCTCAATTGGGAATGTTTTATTTGGTCGTAATCTTCTTCCTACATCGCTGCTAATGTTCTTATGGCTATTAACGTTATGGTGCTGTCCTGGTCATGCTTTGTTTTGAGGAATGTGTGTTGGAGAAGGGGTGGGTAAGTTAAGTGGTGTAACTGGAGATTCATGATGAATTGCTTCTCGTGGGCTGTCAGTCACCTCCCCATTTTCTTTTTTCCTATTACTTGAAATAGGTAGGTGGTCTAGGTGATGAACCAACCTTGTGTTTTCTCTGCGGAGAGTCATAACTTCACGTCTCAGTGTTTTAAGCTCTGTTTTCAGTGAGCTTTCTATATCCTGCTTGAATTTCTCAATCACGTTTTTCAGAGAACTTTCAATTATAGTTTCCAGCCCCTGACAGAAGTGTTTCTCTGTTCGTTGGTTTAGTTGTTCCATATACATACATTTTGTGGAGCATGAGTAGACATCTGCTCTATTGACAGGCACTTTTGTTTGGAAAGTAGCTGTTTCTGGGAGGCATGATGGGTTGGTCTCGTTCATATTGGATGGGTTATCTGAGGGATCTGAAGAATTGGGGAATACATAATTCAAAGTGTGGTTTACACTGATTTAGAAAGTAGCTGTATCTTGGAGGCAGGATGGGTTGGTCTCGTTCATTTTGGGTGGGTTATCTGAAGAAGTGATGAATGCATCTTTCAAAGTGTGGTTTACGCTGACTTCAGTGGGTTGGTTGATGTGAACTTCTAGAAAATTTATTGTGGGCTTTTGAGCTGTCGGTCGATTAGAGGTGGGTCCTGTTGGATCAAATATGGGTGGTGTTGGATCAAAAGTGGGTGGTATTGGATCACAGGTTGGTGGTGTTAGATCAGGGGTAGGAGGATTGGCTTCAATGGTTAGCTGAGATTGTGCGTTGGTAGACTCGTCTCCTATCATTGTTGGAGAAGAGGTAGGATCAGTTACAATCATGGTTTTATCTAGAGCTGATCTTTGGAGGTGAAAAAATTCGACGTCTAACCATGTCTGTACGCACTCTGTCGCTCCTTGAGCTAAAACCTTATTTTTCGTATGGTACAGATGTATTGTGAGGAGGTCCGTGCTTATTTTATTCTCAACAATAGCGTTTAGTTGATCGCTCCGGGTTTCAATAGAACAGCTTTTGTAGTATTCTAGGCAAGTGTGTTTAAAAATTTCGTAATGTTGGCTGTTACGGAATTCAACAGAGCAACATTGACCCTTGTTCGTTTGATTGATGGTCAGATGTGGAGGGTTGTTCCAGGCATTAAGTTTTCTTTGTACGTACCGCTTTTTCTTTGATAGGACAGTAGCTCTTAACGACTGTAGAGGGACGCAATCTTCCATCTCTGTGTTGTTTTACTGTCGCTGATACGACGACGCTGTTCTCCCCGCTCGCCATGATTACATTACATGCATGAGGGCGGACAAGCCCTGTGATTTAGCATTGCTATTGTTCCATAGCCAGAAGGTCACCGTCAGAGTTTGGAATGTGTAACAAATGTTTAAGTAGTTTTCGATAAAGCGACAAATGGTGGCAGGACACGGTGAACACTCCTACCGTCATTCGATACAGAAAAAACACAATATTTATGCGTGAATTTAACACATTTACAAAATAAACAATTTCATTGTATGTCAAACAAAACCGCAAACACAGACATGTATAAACCATCTATATTAAATGGGAACAACTTAGAATAAAATATCCAAAATGTAGAGCCAAATAAAAACACGTCCGCACAGTACGAAGAGAAAAGTAGATAGATTATACAGACAGACAGACAGACAGACAGACAGGCAGACAGACAGGCAGGCAGACAGGCAGACAGACAGACAGACAGACAGACAGACAGACAGATAGATAGATAGATAGATAGATAGATAGATAGATAGATAGATAGATAGATAGATAGATAGATAGATAGATAGATAGATAGATAGATAGATAGATAGATAGATAGATAGATAGATAGATAGATAGATAGATAGGCTAATATTGCAAGACGTGATCTAGTGCGTTACTGAGAATTTTACAGAAGGCCGTGTTGTAAAACAGACTAACTCACGGCAGCTCCACCATTTAAAAGCGTGAACCATCTGGTGGAGCTTTCCTGTCTGGATTCACAATCACGGCATTCTCCCAATATGGGGTTCACTCTGCCTTCCTACTCTCCTGGTTTCCTTCAGGTGGGTTACCTCAAGTAGGCACTACTCAAGAAATCGGTCCCAACATTCTGAGAACCAGGGATATACCGCATGTTATCTTCCCCTACTGGAAGCTTCCTTTTCATATGTTTAAACCTACAATCGCATAATGCATGTATTTACCATAAATGTATAATGATTATCCCTAGGTTAGGCCTGTGATGTGAAAATCCAATAAAACTGCAAATATCTAAATAATAACAATAATAATACTTCAGAAAAGAAATTAATCAACAAAAGGTAACAAACCATTAAAGAAAAACAAAATTATTGATTACTCATAGTGCAAGGAAAGACAAAGAAGTAACAAACAAACAAAAAACAAGACTTAAAAAGAAGAAATACTAATAAAAATTAAAACCATCAACTGCAAAAGACAATAGTTATCTAAATACAAAACCAAAAATAAAATGACATTAAATACCCTAATTACAAGGGGATTGACATAAGTCTTGGGCCTGACTATGAAGCACATGTCACAGAGAGCTGAAATTTTGTATAGTGTTTATTCCTTTTCAATATAGCCACCGTCTGAATTGACACACTTCTGCCATCTCTGCTTGACCTTGAAAAGACCTTGGGAGTAGAACACCCTATTTTTCAAACTAAACCAGTCATCACATGCCAGTATAACCTCTTCATCGCTGTCAAAATGATTTCCTTTTAGCTGTTTTTTTTAAGATTTGGGAATAGAAAAAAGTCTGATGGAGCCAAATCTGGAGAATATGGTGGGTGTGGAAGAATTTCAATATTCAAATCGTTGGTTGCTAGCTGCACAAGCCGTGCTTTGTGAGAGGGCGCATTGTCTTGAAGCAAAGGAAGATTTTGAGTGCGCGTTATCCCTCGTTTCCTGGTCACTACCTTTCTTAGTTTTGTGAGAAGATCTGCATAGTACTGTCCATTAACTGTGTTGCCACGAGGCAGATAATCTTTCAAAAGTACACCTTTGCTGTCCCAAAAAACAGTCAGCATCCCTTTTCCTGCAGATTTCTGCGCCCTCGGCTTGACAGGTGTTGGGGAGCCCGGGGTCTTCCATTGCATGCTGGCAATTTTGGATTCGGGGTCATAATGGTGTACCCAAGTCTCATCTACTGTGACCATGGTCTCCAAAAAAGTTTTTGACTGACACTTTTTGAGCAACTGTTGACAGCAATTTACCCTCGTTTGCTTCTGTTCACGTGTCAACAGTCACGGAACCCAGCGTGCACACACATTTCTCATGTTCAGTCTGTTGTGTAAAATTCTATAAACTGTTCTTTCATTTAGTTTTACTCTACTAGCTATCTCCACAATTGTCATTTTTCGATCCTCGTCAATGATTTTCTTCACTCTTGTTGCATTTTCATCGTTGCACTCTGAGGCTGGTCTACCAGATCTTGGCAGATCAGCAACATTTGAGCGGTCGCACTTAAACTGTTGACACCAGTTTTTTTTTACCGAAGTATATGAAGGACAAGAATCACAAAACACTGGTTCCATCTCCCTGTGTATTTCTGTAGGTGTTTTTACCTGAAACATCAGAAATTTTATCACAGCTCTGGCCTCCTTCTTTTCCATTGTTTTGTCAAATCTTTGGAGCAGCAGATCCGGTCAATGGGGTACATTGCGCCGTGCACCGTAGCGGGAAAACCCATTGAAGAAACAAACGCGTACTTTACACATTCAGTACAAATATGATGAACTTTAAATGTGCCAAGTTTCATCTTCTTCCTGTGACTCCTTCATGGTCAGGCCCAAGACTTATGTCAATCCCCTTGTATAACCAAATCTTAGGTTGAACAGGGTAGACCAAGATGGTGGAAGAGCAGAGGTAATAATGGTCAGCTATTAAGTACCCTCTCATCTTCCTCATCACCTTTTAAAAAATAAATGGGAAAGATGGCACCCAGGCCGTTTAAAAAATGATGCATATCATCAGCTATCTAGGACAGAACCGGTCATCATTTGTCGGCTACGCACTGGACACAACAGATAGAGATACCATCTATACCACAAATATAAAATTGGTGCAACAGATCTCTCCACCGGCGGTACCAGACCGATGACAATAGAACGCCTGCTACAGTCCTGCCCAACATACAGCAATGAACAGAGTAGCATACGGCAACAACCCACTTCTGTCAACGAAAAACTGTTTGGAGATGTCGGGAACCTTGAGTTGACTACTGCCTTTATTAGTGTCATAAATGTAGAAGTTTGAAGGCGAACGAGGAAGAAGAAGAAGAAGAAGAATAAATGGATTATTACGTAGAATAGAAGGATTGAAGTGATTTGACAAGATCACTAATGTGAAAATAATGACAATTAGACAAGAACTAGACAAGCACCAGTCGAACAACAGTTGAGAAGAAGACGATGGAGATGGATAGGACACACACTGAGAACACCTGTTGATAGGACATACACTGAGAACACCTGTTGATAGGACACACACTGAGAACACCTGTTGATAGGACACACACTGAGAACACCTGTTGATAGGATACACACTGAGAACACGTGTTGATAGGACACACACTGAGAACACCTGTTGATAGGACACACACTGAGAACACCTGTTGATAGGACACACACTGAGAACACCTGTTTAATATTAGATAGGACACTCGTACACTTGGAGAACAACTGTTCTAATAGGGACACATCACTGAGAACTGTTACAACTGTAGCGTCATTAAGGACCACACACTGAGAACAGTAAAAGCATCTTTTTTTGTTGATATTCGCTTTAGCTAGGCGGAGTTGTCGTACGGAAGGTACGGGGTTCGAATGGGTGAGCTCTCTGTTCTAGAAGTCCCTTTATTTCTTACGATGGCAAGAGAGGAAAAGACAATCTCTGTTCTAGAATCCCCATGGCAAGAGAGGAAAAGGAAAGAACTCATGGAAAAGATCGCTAGAGACAGACATGATGGGGATGAAGGAAACACGAAAAGACATTGAGCTGACATGTGTTCTTTGGTCTACCTGTCCTACCTGGGCGATTCCAGAGCAGGATTTGTCAGGTAATTCTATCAACAAGTTTTCTCAATGATTGTCTGGTCTATGTCCTTCTACTTTGTCTCGCAGAGTCCCAGGATATCTATCTTACAATTTCATTTCTGCTACCATCTGTACCGTTTTCTTTGGTGTGTTCAATGTCTGAACATTCCAGGTGCCTAATCTGGAGGTTCTCATAGAAGAACGGAGGTTAGGCAACAACACTAATTCCTTTTGGATTTCTGTGTGTTCCGTCCTGCGCCTCTCTGCCAGAGGACCTTCTCCTGTCTTGAATGGCTGGGTTTTTTTCTTCTTTAGTTGACTGGTTTATTGTTTATTGACGTTTTTAATGGTTTAACATTTTTTACAGGATGTGATAACCAGCCCTATGCCCAACCCTCCTTAGTCGCTTCTTACAACATGCAAGGTAGGAAACAGTAGTACTATTCTTTGCTCTGCTTTAGCGTCCCGGTAACACGCGGGTGATTTAGTACATTTAGTAACAATAAAAAAATGTATAAAACCGTTCTTTCTTCGCTGTACTTGTTTACTATCTTACCGAGAAGAACATATTAAACATAACTTATGCAGACCAGTAATTACTTGTGTCTCAAAAAAATATGTTAGTAACGTAAATTCTTAATGATTTATGCCAGACCAGGGTGTCTAAACTTTTTTATGCCATAGACCCCTCAGATTGTCAAATGAAGACTATGGACAGCTTTGAGTGTCTGATGAAGGCTACGCGTCCCGTCTTGGGAATAACGTAAAAAAAAGCATAATTTAAAACTTCACACGTTCACTTTTGGTTATGTACCCGGATCCCTTAGAATCCATTCACGGACCCCTTGGGGTCCATGGAACATAAGGTAAGAACTGTGCTCAAGAAATGTATTATCTCGGCTGTAAAATCTGTCAGCTCGCCTTTCACGAAACCTTTTCAGAGTTTAGATAAACATTGTTTTGAATTGCGCAATGTCCCCGAAACAATATAACAAATAATTTATGAAGGAGGCTGACATTTAAATGTCATGAAATATTGTTCTTGTAAAATGAAGAAATAAAACAAAACAACATCCGCTGACATGTACTAATGGCTGCGTCAACAGATTGTGTCATCTTGTGAGAGTGTTGTCTAGATATTTACAGATGGTTTCTTAAGACAGATCACGTTATGTTCGAAAAAAAAAATATAAAGTGAAGTTTACAAGACAGAGGTGAAACTGCAAAGCATTTACAGGGTGAGTTTAAAGTCTGGCACAATGTGAATTTTCCTTTCTAGAATTATCTTCATCATCCTTTAACTCTCCAAAGAAGCATAGGCCTTGAACAAACTTATGCCAAGTCGTGCTGTCCCGTGCCATCAGTGCCAGGTCTTTATATCTTCCTTATTATTTTCATTTCTGTCTCCAGTTCTCTTCTCCATGTGTTTTCGGCCAACCCTGCTTCTCTTACCCTGGGGATTTCAGAATACGAACTGCCTGGTAATGCTATCAACAAGTTTCCTCACTGTGTGTCCTATCTGTCGTGAGTTAGTCTGTTTCACAACACGGCCTTCTGTAAAATTCTCAGTAACTCTGACCACACCGCGCGCCATACATTGTAAGAACTGTATGATACATTGGCCAATGGAAAGACTTCCTTATTCGTGTGTTTATTACAGCATTAGACAGTCAAAATGGCTAGGACCTATCTGTGCAACCGAGTGAAGGATGCCATTTAATTACATAAGTAGGAAAGAAGAACCACCGGGAATAGGTCTATAATTCAACAACAGGAATGTTACTTTAGAGGTAGGTGTAAATACGTCCTCGAAAAATAGTTTATTAAGAAAGAAAAATCGAGTGGAAAGGCCTCGACACATCAGGTTAGTCCCTAATTTAGCTGTTTAAAGTATGCATAAAATAAAATGCACCTAGGAGACTAACAGATTATTAAATAGATAGATAAAGAATAATTCAGGGTATAATTTAAGCTTTGGATGAATAAAATCGCTCCAGAAATAAGAAAGATAATGGGGAAAATAGTTTTTCATAATTGAACAGAGAGACAAATTTTGCCTCATTTTGAGATTCGCAATACCACTTTAGCCCCCTGCGTTCCGATACGCCGGATGTGCTAGTATAAATAGACCTTGCCCTTGCTAAATTGAGGCCATAAGATTTGAAAAGCACAGCGAGCAGAAGAAGCGGTAAAATTGTTAATGAAGTGTGCCTTTGCCAACTGCATCTGAAGAGCAGACCATAGATGCCCATTAACAGCTCGTCTGTGTGTGCCTGAGGGTAAGAAAGAATATATATATATGTATATAATTATGTGTATTTCTATTAATTCACTACAGTGAGCGATAGGGAGTGTGTAGACCTGTTTCTGCAACCATTGTGTAATTTCTGAAGGACTTACCAGACTGTGTATATTCAAAATAAATTGCGAATGATGGCAAAAGTGTGTCTGTAGGTTTGGAAAAGCATTTAAAGAATTATTTCTTGTTGGAATGGGACACAAATCCGGAACATAAGGAAGGATGACATAAATTGTTTTAATGTATTGATCAAGGTATTACTTAGTATTTTATACTCGACCAAATCATTGTATGGAGGCGTAGCATGGACAAATGGATCTAACTAAGGATTTAGAAGGAAAGTGTAGTCACGGTGAACTGGCTGTGGGTAATACTAGTATAAATTGTCCTGTGCATCTGCTAGCACATTGTCTGACACTGTCTATCATCTCCATCTTGTGTAATAATGGAACAGTGATGGACCATATAGGTGTTACATTTATTTTTGTTAAAGGTTTTATCCTGAATACTACACCAACTTAAAATAGTCATCCACCTCTGTTGGACTCTGTGGTGCGAGTGCTATTGTGGTCAACAGAGCCAGATACACAGCTTTCACTGCCTGGGGGAATTCATAATACTTGTCCGTCCATGGCAGGAGTGTGAACGATCTCTAAACACCAGATAAGTGGCAAAACAAAGCCACTAGTCATCGTATCCAGATTATACCCCGACATTAACAAACAAGATACTAATAAAGACAGCTTACAGTGTATGATGAAAAGTGTGGACACAAATTTACCCATTACTAGCTTCACAGTCAAGAAATAGTGACAAAACTCATTAGTATCATATACATGTTCTTTAAAAGGAGATAATTAACCCAGGTGATAACCTTCACCAAGTGAACGACTTTTTAAGATTGTTAATTATTTTAAATGTTTATTGATTTATTGTTGTAAATAAATTTGATTTCATTTCAAACTTTCCAGACCGAAAAGAGAAACGGTATAGTGTGGTGAAATTACAGTGATGCAACGTTAAAATTCCTCCATTTATAAAGTAAACAGGTAAAATAACATGTAGGGATAAAAATATAGGTAAGGTACGTTTTCTAGCGCCATTGAAACTAACTAGTTAGAACATGCAGACTAAACGACCTATCCTTTTAGACGGGGTAGAAACGGAGATAAAAGAAAAAAATTATGACGGTCTGAACACGTGTTTGAATCTAAATGCTAAAAGACGCAATTTGTAGTTTAAAGAAAAAAATTACGCCACTAGTTGACACAATGTAAGGAATTGGAAGAAAAACGACCATAGCTCTTGTTAGAAACAGACGTATCTTGGACGTTTTACGGTAATTAGTCGTTTCGTTTGAATATAGCGGCAAACGCCGTACACGAAGGTTCAAAAACAAATTTCAAAACTAACCTTGAAAAAAGTAGGTTTTTTTCTTAATAATAAGTTTAGGAGAATAAAAACTAGCTAGTTTGATAGCCCATCTTAATCTGAGAAATAATATACTTTTAATTATACAGACGGACAGATAACACGGAAGATATTGACGAAAGGCTGTATTGTTCACCACAGACTAGCAGACAGTTTTTTGTGCATATTTTCACTAAAGTTACATTTTGACGTCCTTGAGACTAAAAATGCAAAAACAAACTGCAGGTGGACTAGGGGCAGGGTAGGAGGATAGTAGCTAAAAATAACTTAGCATAGAATCTTAGAAGTAGGGGGAGACAAAAATTTGTGTAGTTTTTTTCTTGTAGTTTCGTCCAAAAACAAGTGTAATTTTGGGAAAAAACCAAGTTGGGACTGACAGACCGACAGAAAAATACTACACACTAGACTGAGACTGGACCGAAATTGGACATTTGTAGTTTGAATATTTGAAAGGTAGAGGGGAAGTCCGCTGATTGGACAGAATCTTTTATATTATAGAAAGAAAGACGCCCGCTAGTGCCATTTTGAAGAAGACTGTCCATTGACACAGTTCGTTAATGCTAGAGGTGTGATTTCCTGGAAATATTAAATATTATCAGTGGGACGCCCTAATCTAGCCAGCAGCTCAGCTGAGTTTTGCTAGTACTACGCAACTGTGTTCTCAATTTTGAATTGTGGTAAGGGAAAAAGCATTTACCTTTTTATTTTAATATTTTGAGTGATTGATACTGCCATGTCCTGAAAAAGGATTACGACAAGTGAGTGCTTACTCTAGGTCCCCAGCAGCAGTCCAGGGCCTAGAGGCAACCAAATAATATAGGAAAACATATCTAAGACTATGGAAGACAGATCTATATTTGAGATCAGTGGGAACATATCACCCACCTTATTGGATGGAAGAGGAAACTATTGAACATATTTCGGATGCAATGCAGTCATGGGAAACTAGTACTATTTGATAACACCTGGGTGAGATGTGCTGAGTTGGTCAGAGAGATCTGACCCAATCTTTGTAATGTTTTTTCGTTGTTATGTGTAAAAAGTGGGGCAGTAGGCAGAGTGTTGACACATGGCACAAATTTTGGTTTCAGAGTTTCTGGTCTGGCACTACACTAGTGTCAGATGCTTGTGAAGAGATTTATGAGTGGATGATTTGGAAGCCCCTATTTTACTCCAGTTACTGTGAGGAGTGGGCCACTTGAATTCTTTACTGCATCGTCACAGGCCAGATAAGCGAAAACCTGGCCTGCTGTAGATTCATCAAGCTATTCCACAAATACAATAAATAAAGAAATAAAATCTTGTTGTATAAACACTATAACTCAATCCATATTTCAAGGACAATGAACATTATAAACAGAGATTGGACATGATGACACCACCCCAACTAGACATCCAGTGCTAGTTTTCTAAAGACTCTGTAGTTAGTATTAATATTAACCAATGTAACAATATATTTATGTATAAATTTTTCATTTGATTATTCAATATATATATGCACTTTTATTGATAAATGCATATTGTTTCATACGTCCTGACCAGAAGAAACATTTGGTTCAGGACTAAATAAATTCAAAAAATTGTAAAATCTAAACTTCTAAAGCCAGTGTTAGTTAATTTGTTCATAGAGCTTATTATTATTATTAGAATTATTGTTTACATGTGTGTGTCAGTGTATTCAATTACCTACACATCACTTTTCATTACCCTAGACATTTAACGTAGCTAACATACATAATAGCAGAATAAGTCTGTTTGAGGTCGTAAGTGGTAGCAGAAAGGCATTCTGTAACTCACATAAACTTTTATCTTCAGGAGCCTTCACAGCTGACCTCATCTAGTACACTAGGTAACATAGCAACCATACAATAACATCAAAAACCCACTACATATAGGCTAAATAAATTGTAAATATTTACCAGCAGACTTACTTACTTATTAAAGTTGAGTTCATGTTCTTGTTGGAAATAATTTTGTTAATATCCTCTAGCAGAGTCAACAATAATAATAATAATATAATAATAATCAAGGGAGGATCTTGAGAGGGAGCCCATAGGGATCCAGGATAATACACTAACATCATACCTGGAAACTTATACAGCTTGACCCTACCTTTGATATCCATACACCCTTACTTTTTTCAGAGAAAGGGGTATTACTTATAAGACCAGACTCTTATCTGGCACTATCCTGGTATCACCTAATACCACTTTTTGTCCAGGATATCTTATATTATAATAACATCTGAACCTCTCGCGACACTATTAACAAGTTTCCTCACTGTGTATCCTATCAACAAGTTTCCTCACTGTGTGTCCTATCAACAAGTTTCCTCACTGTGTGTCCTATCCATCGCCAGCGTCTTCTTCTCATCTCTTGTTACGGTGACACTTTCCTGGTTCTTGTCATCAGTTCCAGATCAATCATTGTGTCATACTATTTAGACCGTTCTGTTCTACGCAAGCACCTATCTATGACAGGTATGTAGTTTGTTGGTTTTGGTTTTGTGCAGGTTAATTAGTCAACAATTTTGAAACTGTAAAAAAAAATAAAAAATAACAGAATCATCTGTAGAAATGCAAAAAAAAAAAACAAACAATATCTGCTATATTGGTTGTCATGATAATTGCAGTTATCGCAAATAGTTACAAACATTATACACAAGTACAGTCATTATACAGAGACCTACAGTTGGTGTACGGAGAGCTAGAGTTAGTGTACAGTTACAGTCAGTGTACAGTTAGTCAGTCAGTGTACAAAGAGCTGCAGTCAGTGTACAGAGTTAAAGTCAATGTACAAGGAGGTACAATCAGTGTTAAGTTACAGTCAGTGTACGAAAAGGTAGAGTCAGTGTACAGGTATAGTCAGTGTACAAAGGTGTACATTCAGTGTTAAGTTACAGTTAGTGTAGAGTTACAGTCAGTGTAGCTTCTGTCAGTGTTAAGTTACAGTCAGTGTACAGGGATACAGTCAGTGTACATAGAACTACAGTGAATGTTGCGAAATGGATTAAAGGCGTAGACGACAAAAAGTAGACGATACACTTAAGACTCATTACACTGAATTGAAAGAAATCTCCGCGTTTCTGTATTTGTGTAGTTGGTTGATAGACGTGTTTGTGTTTTGGTTAGAGACTGGGTCATATACTCGTAACAGTGCACCGATACTTTTCGTGCGACAAATATTCTCCAGACAATGTTTCTCATTTGCTGTACAAAAATTATTGTAACTACCTCACATTCAATGTTGTCAGTAATGTGATTATATATATATATATATATATATATATATATATATATATATATATATATATATATATATATATATATATATATATATATATATATATATATATATATATATATATATATATATATATATATATACATTGTTGTTATTACTGAACAGAATCCACGTCATTGCACTTCGGGCAAACCCATAGGTGCTCAGTCTCCGTCAGAATATGTGGAAGAGTGTGAATGCTAACTGTTCCTGTAGCTCGCTGGTTGTATACACGACGGATAAATCCTCTCATACGTCCATCTCTGCTAGCCTGACGTTTGATGCCAAAGTCCAACAGTCTTATAGCGATACAACAGGAGGCAATCTGATCATCAGAAGTCCCCCGTCGATCAAGTGTTTCGGCCCTTTACTCTCCTTTACACTCTAAAAGGGGGGGGGCACCTGGGTCATGACTCCCAAGTGTCTCCGCCTCCTGTTGTATATATATATACAGTACTTTGCAAAAAAAATGGCAGTCATATTGCTCAGCTAAATATGCTGAAATCTAATTAAATATGCATGTTCTGCCCCAAATTTGCACTCCACTTAAGTGAGCAAACACTACCAAAAGTATAAAAAAATTAGCGGAGAGTAAAGTCAACTGATAATAGAGCAGACGACAATTTCTAATACTAGTGGCAGAAAATGGATACAAAGTCAAAGTGTATGTCAATTTCACAGCTTTGAAATGAAGGAAATCAAACATGTTCCAACATTTCTAAAACCTTGAACATTCCTGAGCGGACTGACTACAAAGTTGTGAGTAAATTAAAAGCAGGTAATGGAATCGAGCGAAAAGAAGGTAGTGGGGGTCCAAGAATTTTGCACACAAAGGACCATCGGCGTTTCGCCCAAATCGTTCGGGCTGGGCCAATGAAGAGTGTAGAAAACATACGGCAGCGCATGATCGAGTTGGGAAGCCCAGAGGTATCTAATGCTACTGTCAACAGGGAGCTACACAGGATGAATTACACAAAAAAGCTGGTAATTTCGTCACCATTGCTCACAGAGACTCACAAACAGATGCGATTGAACTTGTGCCACGAAAACAAAAATGTGTCATGGGACAATGCGATTTTTTCAGATGAATGTTCTGTTTGGTCTTATCCTGCTCAAATAAATATTTGGACGAAAGACTCTGTAACGCCTGTGTACCAGCGACCGAAACATACCCAGAAATTCCATCTTTTGGGAGGGGTGTCAGCAATAGGTGCCACCCCACTGTGTGTTTTCACAGGAATTCTCACGAAAGAAAAGCACATCGACATACTAGAGGGACACCTTCTGCCATTTATGCAGGTCATGTACCCCGATGGGCGCACATTTCAACATGACAATGACCCAAAGCATACAGCTCATACCACCAAAGCATGGCTGCAAGAGAAGAATGTGATAGTGCTGAAGTGGCCCAGCAACAGTCCCGACCTAAACCCAATTGAAAACGTTTGGGCACTACTCAAGAATCATTTAAAAAAGAGTGGACTCAGAGACGTTGAACAATTGAAGAAGGTAGCTGAAAAATACTGGGAAAGTCTGACTCACAATTACCTACAAACATTTGTGGGAAGTATGCCTCGCCGCATCCAGGCTTGCCTTGCTGGAGAAGGCAACATTATATTGTACTGAAACCACTGTTAATAGATAGGGGAGATATCAATCTTCCTCTGGACATACAGTTTTTATTATTATTTGCTTCTATGAGTGTGCTGCGTTGCGAAAATATGACTGCCATTTTTTTTGCAAAGTACTGTATATGTGTGTGTGTGTGTTCGTATGTGTTTGTGTGTGTGTGTGTGTGTGTGTGTGTGTGTGTGTGTGTGTGTGTGTGTGTGTGTGTGTGTGTGTGTGTGTGTGTGTGTGTGTACGTTAGGGCTGGGATTGATTTAAAATATTTAATCCATTAATGAAATTTCTTTAATCGAAGATTAATCGATCAATTTCGAGCTTAATTACTTAGTCGTTCCTCTTGTAACCTGGGGTGTAGAGATATGTCAGAGAGAACGCCATACTGTTCTATCGACTGCCTTCCTCCTGACCTGGTTCCAATCTAGGCCTCGGTCCTTCAAGAATTGATTGTTTAATGTCCTCCCAGCAGACTCTAGATTGTCCTGCGGGTCTGGATTTTTCGGCTCTTGATTTCCCACATTTGTCATAGAATCCTATCTTCTTCCATTCTGCAAGCATGGTCAAACCATCGTAGCTGGAACTGTTCTACTTGGGTCTGAAGGCGCTGGGTTTTGAGGCCTTGCGATATCGTCTGGTTGCGGACCATGTTTCTTCTTGTTACGTCATCCACCTCTATTATATATATTTCTGAGGTTTGGAACTGGCTTGTATGGGTTGTATTCATTGCCCACTACTAGTATCTATATGTTAAAAGTAAAGTAAAGGATCCCATTTCACGCCCATATTGAGGCATATTGGGAATATGGTGTTAGGCCCATATTTTCTTGACCATCGGCACACTAGGGGTGATGTGGTCAGCATCACGCCGGCCGCCTTAACCTTCCCAGAAGTTGCTCTGGTACCCAGTTGGGGCTGGGTCGACCCAGGAGCCGTTTGCGGCCTAAAAAAATCCCACCTCATCTGGGGATCGAACCATAGACCACTGAGCTAAGAAGCCAGTGCACTAACCACTATGCTACCGCGGCTCCCTTGCTACCGCGGCTCCCTATATGTTAAGACTGGGACATAAGTGGAGCGGTATTCAGTCATCTTCGTCCTTTCGCCAATCTCTCTTTTGCTGGGGAATCCTCGATTTGTGGCTTGAAAAAGTTTCCCAGCTGCCGCTCTTCAGGTAGCCAACTCTTTTTTGATGCTTCCCTTCCAGTCTATGAAAGCTCCAAGATATTTAAAGTGGTTAACCTGCTCCATGATCTGATCTGTTATCCCAGCATAATATGATGCCTTTTTCCTTCTCTTGAGATCACCATGGTTTTTGTTTTGGAGCTGCCGATAACCATCCCCCTCTTTTCAGCTCTTTCTTCAGACTTGCAGGTTGGATTGAAGATGTGTCTAATTTAACAACCATAGCAACATCGTCGACAAATGCCAGCTCTGAAATACAGACCTGTCTCATCTTCCAGTACCCCACTGAATACTTTTTGATCTTTTCTTTGCACGCTTTGATGACATCGTCCATGTGAAATATGAAAAGATACGGTGATAGAATATCACCCTATCTTACGCCAGTGGTGGTCCTGAACTCTTCTGACTTATGCTTTGCCATCCTTACATAATTTCTGCAAGTCTTGTAGAAGCTCATTAGAGCAAGGATCAGAGGTTCTGGATTGTTCTTCCTTGCTAAGCAGTCCCAAAGATTGCTCCAGGGGACCTTGTCAAACGCCTTTTCCAGATCCAAGAAACAAAGATGCATCTCACCTTTATTCTCACTAAGCTGCCTGAGAGTGAAAATAAGATCCTGGGCACTTCGGTTTGCTCGGAAGCCACATTGTACCTCATCCATTGCTTCAGTATTCTATAGTAAATTTTACTAGGGACACTAAACATGGATATGCCTCTATGATTTCCACATTGTCGGTTATGATAGCTATTTCCCAATCCTTTGGTATGGTCTTGTTTCACCAAGCTGCCCGTAGGACTCTCGGAAGTAATAGGTCGCCTGCTGCTCCCGTATACTTAACCATTTATGGTGTTATACCATCATGCACTGCTACTTTGCCCATCTTGATTTTCTCCAGTCCTACCTTAAGTTCTTCCATCTTGATGCCATCTTCATCACCATTGTTTTTTTTCTTCTGTAATAGGGGTTATCATCTCTGAGGCTTGACCTTGCTCACAGTCAAGGAGCTCCAAGAAATATTCTTTCCATCAATTTCTTTGGGGTAGTAAGTAATTTGTCTTGTTTGTCTTTTATATATTTGTCGTGTGGTGAGTACTGGGGCAACTACAACAGTAGTTTTTGCCAGGAATAGTCTATGAGATATAGATATAAGGTCTCTAGAAATTGGCTCGTTAAGAAAGAAAAAAAGACCTATTCGAGATAGGGACAAGAAGACCGGAATGCGAATGCTTTCCACTAGACAGTGTTTTCTAATTAATTATGGAAAGAGTTCTGTTTCCCCACGACCTTAGCTTCTGCCCTTAGATCCCGTAAAGAAAAAGCCCCCAACCTCATCTGCGTAGAGAAATGTTCCTATAGGTGAATATGTAACACCGACAGCACGAGTGATACATTAACAAACTCTTGATAATGATCAACCGATCGTTGGGTTTATTAATGAAATATCCACACATATAGGGTTAGTAATGGTTAGATCGTGATGATGGTGAAAGACGATTCACTCAAAACACATAGATGAGATAATAAAATTGCAGTTAATTAAGTAATAGTTAATTAAGAATGAACTGGTGTAAAGTGAAATGATGATGTGATATGATACGTGTTACCAAAATGGTGAGTACTCTACACAGTGCATGTGTCTCTAAATGCTTCTCCTAGATATGAGGATTCACATGTATGCATAAAATGTCCCAAGTTGTTATACGTTATGTCGAGTGGGGTATCTCTAAACCGAGGACGTTCTGATGAATACTGTTGTCGTACGGAGAACGCTGACGAGATATCTATGTATATTCCTTCCCTGTTTGAGTATATCTCTGTAGTGTTGATCAACAGTTAATATCTGTCATATGAACAAAAGGTCTGTTGTCTAATCTCCCGAGGGTACTGGCCAGACTGGATATCTTCACGAATCGGTAGTGATATGTAGACTCATAACCTTGCATATGTAGTCGTGATTCATAATATATATATATATATATTTAGTCTGCTTTATAGAATGCGCTTAAGAGGGTGTTGTCCTTGCTATAAATATGCGATTCCTCTTTTGAGCTCTTTTGCTTGACTTCAGATAATAATGATCTTTCGAGTGATTTGAATTTATGATGACTCTGTATTGAACTTGTGATAACTCTGTATTGAACTTGTGAGCAAGCAGTATATGGTGACGAAAAATGCTGCGTCCACCTTCTGACTTGTGGGTGAGACAATATTCCTTTTTAACTGAGGAATGAAAGATGTCCTATGGCGAATTCTGCTAGCCAAATGTCCGTTTTTGATAACTTATTTCTGGTTAGACGTCAGACACGTTGCGTGTAGACTCAGACTTCTGATGAACTGAAGACACACAAAAGTCTTCGTAAGTTTTTCACATTTAACATCACTGGTTGACTTGCATTTAAACTACTGCTCATTATTCATCTCTCTCTCTGAGTTCAATTCTAATGATATTAAATATCTTGTGCATGAGAGTGTGTGCGCATGGGAGACTGTGATGATGATGAAGGTGACGTATGAACTATTAATTACCTCCTATCATCCTATCATCTTCTAGGAAAATCTTCTGATTTTATTAATCAGTTATGCCAAGAATTATTTGAAACTTTATCTTTCGCACATTTTAGCTGTGAGGTTAAAATAAACAAAAATAAGAAAATGTATTAATAAGTATAAGATCTACTAACCTTCTTTTCCCTTCGCAAAATCCTTTAAGAACACAATTCATCACAGAACTGAATTATATCCACTCTGAATAAACACGTGTATTAGGCTAGGCGTTTTGGGGATTAATCTCTTCCTCACAAGGTAAAAAACTGGACTCCTTCCTCTTGCAAGCTACGCAGTAGATTATATTTCTGCCAGTCCAATATGGGTTTCTTGTACAGCTCCGCCCATACCAACCAATCATTAATGGCCCCTCTGGTCACTCATTCACAGGATCGTTCTTGTCCCCTGTCAGTCCAAACGTGGTGTAGTTTGACCTCTGATTGTTTATTGTTCCCCTGGCCAAGGTGGGCGTCCAATGTGGTAAACCAACGCTTGTCTGAACCACGGCCGACCAAAGATAACACCATTACAGCATGAGACGTTTTCCCCTGGCCAATCTAGGCGTCCAATGTGGTGTCACAGAAATTACAGCATGCCCAGATGTTTGATTAGGATGACCAGATGTGTTTTTACCAGATTTATCACGATGCAATGTGGGCTTCAAACGATAATGTCAGGCATGTGGACTCAATCAAAGGACTTTTATTTCCCCCGATGAAAGAACAAATGTGGTTCTCTAGATACCGGTCGCGAGTAATCACAACGATGAAATAGCAAATGTGGGTCGCAAATATGGGTTGAAAGAGCAAATGTCTGAGAAAATCATCATCATGTGACGTATTCTTTCCAGAACGTTGTCTCCATTACAGCTGCTCTGAACGCATCACGATTCTGAGCAAGTCGACCTGCATCAGCCAAAGACAAGTTCAGACTCTCTGTGATGTCCTGGGTCCACCGTCGTCTAGGTCGACCCCTTCCCCTTTTTCCAGGGACCATGCCTTCCATCACTGTTTTTTCCAGACTATTATGTCTTTTTATATGACCGAAAAATTTCAGCTTCCTTATTGCGATGGTATTTAGGAGCAATGTTCCTGTACATTTAGTGAGTGCAGTACTTCTCTGTTGGTCTTTTTTTCTGTCCAGGGTATTCTCAACATCCTTCTGTAGCATTTCATTTCGAATGATGTAATCTTTTTTGCAACTGTTTTATTGAGTGTCCAAGTCTCGCAGCCGTATGTTGCTACTGGGAATATACATGCTCTGATCAGTTGTAACTTTGTTTCTTTGCTTGTGCCTTGCCATAGGTTTTTCATCTGTATTAGCTTATGTGAAGCAATTGCAAGTCTTCTTTTAATTTCTACTGCACAGTCGCCAGAGCTGTTAATGATTGATCCTAAGTATTCGAATTCATTGACACTTTCCAGTTCTTCGTTATCAATTTCAATTTCTGGTTTGGTCTTTACTTTGTCTGTTGTCAATACTTTGGTCTTCTTGGTGTTTAGGTATAGATTCTGGGCCTCGCTGTGTTTTTTGGTGGACAGAAGTAATTGTTCAAGTCCTTATGGGTTGGTCGATAGGAGGACTGTGTCGTCAGCATATCTGATTTCCGGGATCTGGTACCCGCCGATGTTAAATGAGTCAAACTCTGTGTGTTCTTGGTCATCTCTTACGTTTCTCATGATATTCTCGGCATAAATGTTAAACAGGTAAGGGGAAAGGGTACAGCCTTGTCTTACTCCTTTCTGTACTTCAAACCATTCTGATGTTTCCCCCTCTATTCTTACGGCTGCCTGTTGTTCTTGGTACAGCAATGCGATGAGTTGTATAAGGTGGTTTGGAAATCCCATATTTTTCATATGGGATTTCCAAACTACCTTATACAACTCTGAGAAAATACAATATGAAAAATGTAGGAAAAGATGGAGCAAAAAGGCCTTTGCGCTCGTTTATCACAATATTTAAGAGGCAATGTTTTTCATTCCTCGTGTTCTTTAGGGTCTTGTAGAACAATTTCTGGTTTTCGTGAATATCTATTTCTAATTTTTCTCCAAATTCTTCCCAGGATTTCTGTGTTGCTGATAGCACCTTATTTTTGCTTCTGGTCTGAGTATCCCATGTTTTCTATAATTCTCAGTTTTTCCTGCTGTGTTTTTAGCTTCTAAGTATTGTGTCCATGCCTTTTTCTTTTCTCTTCTTTTCTCTTTAACTTTCTCTGTCCACCAAGGTGTCCTCTTTCCCTTCTTCCCAAGTCGAACACTGATGCAGCTGTTTTTATGATAACCTTAAATTTAGGCCAGAGAATTTCTAGGTCACTTGATCGTTCTTCTAGATTTCTTACTGCTGTCACAATAAGCCCCACATTACCTGGTCTTAACTTCTACCTCTCTTAGCTTGTAAGCCTTAATCCTGATCTCTCCTGTTTAATTATGTATTTTCTTGCGTGATGATGGGCATCGTCTAGGCCGAGCTACTCTTTCAGTTGTTCTTTTAATTGTCAGCAGGTAGTGATCACTTCCAATCTCTGGCCTTCTCCAGATTCTAGCATCCCGCACATACTTGAATTAGCTCTTCCTGACAATGGCATAACACTAAAGCCGAAGGGGAGTAATCGTGACTGGGTTTGCAAAATGCCTTTATTTGATGTTAAAATTGTTTATTGTATTGTATTGTTGTACGAGATACCCCTTTTTGACTGACTTAACCACAGCCTCAAGACAGTGTTGTCGAAATGAGGAGTTGATCAACAGTGGCCAGTCAGCATCAGAGGGGCGTCTAGGCTATAAACCAAAGCAGTCAGTGGTCATCACGCCTTGTGGCGTCTTGTAGGGCAGCAACAAAGTGCTTCCACTTTGTTCGGTCGGTGGCCATCCTTCGTACAGTGCCACAACTCTGGTTCATTCTTTGCATCTCAGCCTCCACAGTTCTCCGCCAAGTTGTTTTTGGTCGTCCTCTCTCTCGCTTTCCTTCGTGGGTCCATAGAATAGCTGTTTTTGTAATGGCATCAGGGTCCTTTCTGAGTTCATGGCCAACCCGACTCAAGCGTCTGCCAGCTATGATGGTGCGCATGTCCTCTTGGTTACTCCGAATAAGTAGTTCTTGGTTGGTGATGGTATTCGGCGAAAAGAATCGGTGAATTTTCCTTTGGCACACAGTGTGGAAAGAGGGCAGTTTCGACATTTCCTTCTCTGTTACTCTCCAGCATTCCGCACCATAGAGAAGCACAGAAAGTACACAGCTCTCAAATAATCTTAATTTGGTGTTTGTGCTGTACTGGGAAGACTTCCAGATGTTGTTGAGACTAGCAAAGGCTGTTCTCGCTTTATTAATTCTGTTGTTGATGTCCTTGCTTGTTCCGCCGTCTGGTGTTACTATGCAAACTAAGTATGTAAATGTGCCTGTCTGTTCTAGCTTCTGGTGCCTTATTGTTATTGGCTCAGGATTGCCCACATTGAGTGTCGTGACCTCTGTCTTTTTCAGATTGATGTTCAGACCCACCTGCTGGATATACTTATTCAGTCTATCGGTTTTTTTTCTTGGATGTGTTGATGTGAATGTGCGAGTATTGATAAAACAAGATGCTAATTATTTTACTACACATCATTAATCAATAACGTGCATTGCTTTGTTTATAACTGTAGTTATCAATTATTTAACTTTCCAGTTATAATCTTTGTTGTGTGGTCAAAGAAATATTAATAATTTAAAATTGGTAGAGAATAATGACGAGCTGCACTCACATATTTATATAACACCCTTGGAACATAGGTCTAGCGAAAAGGTGAATTACTTCACGGCTCTTTTCTACGTCTACTATCTAGAACTGTTCAGTTAACTCCCTGGCTTGTCCTGTGCCATCCCTACCAATAGTTCATAGTTCTCTTCTCCTTCTCTGGGAACTCGTTCTAATTTTCTCTCCAACATCCATCTCGCCACAGAAGATCAGCTACTTAAGATGTCAATATTTTGGATATGTAATGATATTGGAAAAATTGGCGTTACTAACTTAATTCTATCAGAAATATTATCAAGAAGATAAAACAAGCGCCTACGGTCAATGACTTCGAGAAGAAAGAAGCTACTGTTGGAATAATTGTTTTACCAGAAAACACCGGTTTAAAATTTATATACGATTGTTAATTATCAGCCAGATAATGGTTTTGTGAGTTATTGGCTACTGTTTGTTTAGAATCGTAAGGAAAATACAATACTTTTGAAACCCTGTCTTCCCGTAAAATTGCGCGAAATCAGGATCCAGTGAACACACACACACAGAATGAGAGAGAGAGAGAGAGAGAGAGAGAGAGAGAGAGAGAGAGAGAGAGAGAGAGAGAGAGAGAGAGAGAGAGAGAGAGAGAGAGAGAGAGAGAGAGAGAGAGAGAGAGAGAGAGAGAGAGAGAGAGAGAGAGAGAGAGAGAGAGAGAGAGAGAGGAAAATAAATTAACATAGAGGGGGCAAAAAAAAGGAAAGTAAAATAAGCGAAGCAAATGGTCTAAGACACAAAGATATTTTTAATTAACAAACGTGGAAGTTAAAGGTAATATCAAAGGGCAAGCTAAGTGTATAATACAATCCACAATGCCGGTCCAGTAACAGCTAGACAGCATTGAGAAATATATTGAGATCAAAATAAATCAAGTCCAACACAAAAATCAGACTTTTCAATTCAAATGTCAAGTCAGTCCTGTTGTATGGATTTAAAACACAACATCCAAAAAAGCTACAGACTTTCACAAATAGAAGTTTGCGTAGATTAGAAGAATTGAAGTGGTATGACATGACCACTAATGTGGAACTGATGACAAGTGCCAGTGGAACAAGCGATGAGAAGAAGACGTTGGAGATGGATGTGACACTGATTGAGAAAACATGTTGATAGCTTAAAACAGGTTGTCCTTGCTCAGGAATTCCCGGGATAAAAGAGGTATAGGAAAACCAACAAACACTGGGACGACGACGGAGATGAAGCTGATGAAGAAGATATAAATAGCCTGAGCTGATGCCACAGGTCAGGAAGCCACTCACGTCTGTTGTTTTTCTGTTGTCTAGTGTTCTACTTCTTTGTTTCTTACGAGTGAGTGAAAACATACCTTTATGTTTGTCTAATATTTATTGACTTGGTATAAGTTTGTTGAAGGCATATACTTCTTAAGCAGCTGAATTGTGGTAATGTTAATGATGACTAACTATCGGGAGAACAGAAAAATAAATAGAGACAATATAGAGACATTGTTAGTGAATATTGAGGCGTAAAGAAAACGTTGACAGTGAGAGACTGAACGTATCAATATTGTGCGTGAGTAATAAATAAATACCAATAGCAAATATTGTGTCTGTCGCCCTATTGCTTACTGACATTAAGTACTGTTTCTCTCTTCATGTTCTTCATCTAAAATGACAACTGTTTCTCCCTTGCTCTTACTCACCAACATCAAATACTGTTTCTCCCTTCCATTTACTCACCAACACCAAATACTGTTTCTCCCTTCCTTTTACTCACCAACACCAAATACTGTTTATCCCTTCCTTTTACTCACCAACACCAAATACTGTTTTCTCCCTTCCATTTACTCACCAACATGAAATACTGTTTCTCCTTTCCATGTACTCACCAACACCAAATACTGATTCTACCGTTGTGTTACATGTCGAGAGGAGAATATAATATCTGTTTACACTGACATTACGTCTATCCTATATGACGATAGCGCTATGAACTTTTTTTTCCTGAAGAAAACAGGATGCCAAAATAAGCGCAGACTCAAATCAGACTAATCGATTTCCTGTTTGAGTACGTATCCGTGGATGTCTTCGCTTAGTTAGACACATGTCTGAGTAGTTATCCGTGGATGTGTTCGCTTAGTTAGACACTTGTCTGAGTAGTTATCCGTGGATGTCTTCGCTTAGTTAGACACATGTCTGGGTAGTTATCCGTGGATGTCTTCGCTTAGTTAGACACAAGTCTCAGTAGTTATCCGTGGATGTGTTCGCCTAGTTAGACACGTCTCTGAGTAGATATCCGTGGATGTGTTCGCTTAATTAGACACGTATCTGAGTAGTCACTGTAAATGAGTTCGCTTTGTTAATCACGTGTCTGGTTACTCATCCGTAGATGTGTTTGTTTAGTCAGATACTTCCCTTTTCCAGCAAGTAAGAAATCACGGTTCTCTGATTTTCCTCCAGGCATAAACTTTTTCCAAACCATGTAGTTGTCGGGGGATTTTGAAGAGACCAATAGAGAATAGGACAATAAGACACTCTCAAGCATGTCGTACAAGGTGTCTATAATATGAGGTTAGTCAGGCGGCGGGCAACCTAATCATGTAAAACAAATTACCACAGAAACCGTTGCTGCAAGAGCATGTGAATGCATGATGCAGTCGTCCTGCAAGGGGACCAGATACAGTTGCGACTCCATGCTTCGTTAGGAGCGCAAAGGCAAATAATGATTATGATAATTGTCACGAAGTGTATTCGCCTTCTTTTCTCTCTGTCAATCTTTTCGCATACCAAAACATTCCTTCTCTCTAAATTCTCTAGAATCTACCACGCGTAAATACACATCAGGAGATCTCCCATTTGCTGCGGGAAATAAATTCCTTTGTCTACGTTTGACTGGCAAAACCACTGTGAACTTTTACACCGCGCCCTGAATAATTGCAGTTCAGCCAATGGATAGGGAGCGCGGATTATTGTCTTTTGACCTTTGACCTCAGAAACCAAACAGAACCGGAATTTTAGCGGGATCCTCGAAGCGCACAATTCTCATAGCACAGGATTCACAAAGCATCAGCCTAGACAGGCAGACCGGCTGAAAATGGTTGCTCCTAAGAAATACAGAGGGGCCCGATCATTTAAACAGCAATGAATCTTAGCTGAGCGAGTTGTCATACCAGAAGACTAAACCATAAGCAGTGTTCTCAAGGGGCAGACTTAATCCATCCCAGCTGGTGATGCGCCCTGAGTCAAGACGGAGAAGAAGCAACTTGCCCTCCTCTGAAACCCTAAAAAGACCTTGCTGGACCTGGAGTGCTTTGACATATTGAACCTTGGCAACAAGACTACATAAATTCAGCATCTAAGATGAGTATCTGAACATGCCAGCAGAACCACTAAAGAATATTCCCTTTGTCCTATGATTACAAATTAATTCTGACATGGTTCAGAACCATTCATAGATTAGGGAACATCTTGTTGTATATTTGAATATATTGTGAGATTCTATTTTCATTTCTTGTAAACTTTACATAACAGAGTCTGTTGTTATTTTTCTTGTTAACTTTAATTGGGTTGTATAGTTTTAATAACATAAATCTACACCCTGGGGGCAGAGCCAAAATTAAATAACACTATTGGGTCAGGATATTTTTATTGTGGCTGGGCACCAAATCTCTTATCCATCTATATGTACTATACATAGTCCTTTGTAGGATATCGGATAAAGAATTTATCGCCTAGAGAATATCCTGTTTAGTTTCACCAGAATTCTCTTAGAAAGTTTTTTTTTTTTGAGTGGACTAATTCCCGAGGAGAGACTGTGCATTCAACTTGCAGTCTGGAAGAGTTTCCTCTAGATATTATCTTTTATTCTTCCATCAAGTCTGTCATACTTACACTTTCTCCCTCTAAACTAGTAACAATGTCGCGATACTGGGACGCTCGTGTCCGGGATCTACTTTTTTCATATTTAGACACTTGTCTGAGATATGAAAACTCTTATCTTTCCTAGACCACTACTGCTGTAAGTACTTGTCACTTATTGGTGTCCAAGGCTAGGATTAGATTAAAGAGGGGACCTATAAATTACCCTAGACTAAATTGCACATATATTTTTACAAAAAAACAGATTTTAAGTTATGTTATGAAAACTATTCTTGGTGGTACTGCTGGTTATTAGTTACATGTTGTTAACTAATAATTAAGTTATATTTTATGTATGCTGGTTTTAAATAACATAGGTTGTTAAAATACTTTAGTTTAGTTATGGCTATAGAAAGTATTTAGGCCTGTATTTATTTGATAGTGAGTTAGAGATCTCATACTCGCTCAGCAAAACCACTGCTGTTAAAATGGATGAGATAGAAGGACTGAAGAAATGGACAGCGCAATCATATAAGATTGGAAAATTATCTGGCTTCTCGGGAAGTTTGCTGGAAAATTATGTCTCAGAACAGGTAGAATGTTTCATGAGCATAATGGGGCAACAGAACGAATGGAGAGCAAAATGCAAGGAAGAGAATGTGGAACATGAGAGACAAAAACAAGAAAAATCCCTCCAGTGTAAGGAAGAACTGCAAGAAATGGAAACTCAGTTTCAACCTACAAAAATGGAATCCAGGGATAAACTTGAATCTAGGAATACTTATCATGCCACTCCTTTGCCAGTTGCATCACCATCTTCAGCGGTAAATATAACTGCATCACATGAAGCCGAGTCTATGTCTCAGAATTCAGGCTCAGACAGAGCAGAGGCTAGGATATCTAAACAGAGACTTCTAGACCATCCTGAAAACAAGATTGAGCACAGCGGTGCTAATAATCTGAAGAGACCTTCCTCATCCTCAGCAAAAACTCACAACAGGCATACCAACAACAACCGCACCAAAAACCTGGTAAATAGGATCGCTCAACCAAATATGATCACTCAACAGAAAAGGATTATGCAAACCTATGGGAAGGGAAGGGATGTTCTTGAGCATCACCTGTCGGCCACCCTACATCAGTTAGACTGTAGGCGCCGAGACCCAAACCCACAGACTTCATACAAAGCTAAGGTCCCTACCATGGATGGGAACTTGACGAAGGCCCGGAGTGGATACAGGGATTCTCAAAATGTGGAGACTGCCACAGTAAATGGAGAAGAAATCACCTGTTTGTATTATCAAGGTCTTGGGTGTGATGCCCTTGTCTCAGCCTCTGTCATCGACCTTGATCAAGTCACCGAAGAGGATGTTGAGGTAACAGCACCCATGATAAACAACAGAAGGATGATTTTGCCTTTGAGCTTATGTAGAAGTTAGGTCGAACTTTGTAAACGGCAAAGTAAAGGCCGCAATATTAGATGAACGAATTTACCCGATACCTCAAGGAGGGAAATATATCATCTTAGGAGACTCAGCACGATCCAGAGATGGCGTGACTGAACAGGCTGTGGAGACTCCAATGCCTAACTCATCTTCCAATATTTTCACTGAAAAGTTGGAAGAGTGCAAAGGGGATGACCACCCCAGTGCACCTAATTCTGAATCAGTTTTGATAGTCTCACCCACTATCTGCGTGCAGAAAGTGAAGCCGGGCCAGAGTTTCTTGGTACCTGGTGGGATGAAACATGTTTCAGAAATATCTTCCTTTAACATGGGAGAAGCGGCTGTAGAGGAACAGGACTCTCAGGCACTAAGACTTCACTCAATTCCGATAACCTCACCCACTCTCTGGGATCAGAAAGTGAAGCGGGTCCAAATTTCCTTGGTACCTGGTGGGATGAAACATGTTTCAGGAATATCTTCCTTTAATACAGGAGAAATGGCTAAAGAGGAACATGAGCCTCAAGCACTTAGTCTTCACTCAGTTCCAATAACCTCACCCACTCTCTGGGATCAGAAAGTGAAGCAGGTCCAAATTTCCTTGGTACCTGGTGGGCAGGAACAACTGGTAGACTTATCTTTCTCTGTCACTGGAGAAACAGGGATAGAAGATCATACACGCTCTCATACCTGGGGAGATAGGTATGTGTCCTTAGGCAGGTCAAGTAATATGACTAAAATAAGGTTGTGTATGAGGTTGGCAACCTCATCATGCAAAACTATTTGCTATAGACCTCATTGCAAGCAGAGTGTAGGCTTTAGGGCAAGCTCTTTGCCAGGAGGCAAGCTTCAATGGAGGATCCATAAGGGAGAAAAGAAGAGGGGGATATTTTTGCGAGCAGGCTTGCTCAACCCACCTCAACTACGTATTGAAAAGGAAACGGATAGCCATGTGTGGATTACAGGCATACCGTTCGACAGAGGGAAAAGAGGAAACAATGGGATTGATTAACAAGAGATATGAAACAGGAAGGTATTGGCAGACAGAAGAGAATAGTCGGCTCAACTTAAGTTAGCCGTAGGCATAACTTTTAAAAGGGGGCCTATGTCACGAAGTGTATTCGCCTTCTTTTCTCTCTGTCAATCTTTTCGCATACCAAAACATTCCTTCTCTCTAAATTCTCTAGAATCTACCACGCGTAAATACACATCAGGAGATCTCCCATTTGCTGCGGGAAATAAATTCCTTTGTTCTACGTTTGACTGGCAAAACCACTGTGAACTTTTACACCGCGCCCTGAATAATTGCAGTTCAGCCAATGGATAGGGAGCGCGGATTATTGACCTTTGACCTCAGAAACCAAACAGAACCGGAATTTTAGCGGGATCCTCGAAGCGCACAATTCTCATAGCACAGGATTCACAAAGCATCAGCCTAGACAGGCAGACCGGCTGAAAATGGTTGCTCCTAAGAAATACAGAGGGGCCCGATCATTTAAACAGCAATGAATCTTAGCTGAGCGAGTTGTCATACCAGAAGACTAAACCATAAGCAGTGTTCTCAAGGGGCAGACTTAATCCATCCCAGCTGGTGATGCGCCCTGAGTCAAGACGGAGAAGAAGCAACTTGCCCTCCTCTGAAACCCTAAAAAGACCTTGCTGGACCTGGAGTGCTTTGACATATTGAACCTTGGCAACAAGACTACATAAATTCAGCATCTAAGATGAGTATCTGAACATGCCAGCAGAACCACTAAAGAATATTCCCTTTGTCCTATGATTACAAATTAATTCTGACATGGTTCAGAACCATTCATAGATTAGGGAACATCTTGTTGTATATTTGAATATATTGTGAGATTCTATTTTCATTTCTTGTAAACTTTACATAACAGAGTCTGTTGTTATTTTTCTTGTTAACTTTAATTGGGTTGTATAGTTTTAATAACATAAATCTACACCCTGGGGGCAGAGCCAAAATTAAATAACACTATTGGGTCAGGATATTTTTAATGTGGCTGGGCACCAAATCTCTTATCCATCTATATGTACTATACATAGTCCTTTGTAGGATATCGGATAAAGAATTTATCGCCTAGAGAATATCCTGTTTAGTTTCACCAGAATTCTCTTAGAAAGTTTTTTTTTTTTGAGTGGACTAATTCCCGAGGAGAGACTGTGCATTCAACTTGCAGTCTGGAAGAGTTTCCTCTAGATATTATCTTTTATTCTTCCATCAAGTCTGTCATACTTACACTTTCACCCTCTAAACTAGTAACAATTTCGCGACAATAATGATAAACGTTTTCCACCATTCTTTTGTCAGTGCATTTCCACAGCCAGTGGAATAAATACATTTTAAAACATTTTTCAATTTGACCTTATATCAATCCACATAAAACACAGTACACATATATCTTAGACATCTACAAAAACAACGGTAAAGACAGACAATGAGCTATAAAACATACACAAAAGCGGGTAAACAGACATACACAGACAGCCAAGGCAGACATATATTCAGGCAGGCAGACAGCAGACTGAACGAACGAACGAACGAACGAACTTTATTTTCAAAGGGTTAAGAATTGGGCATGCAGGCCCGTCTGACATTCTGCCCTTCCCCTCTCTCTCTCATCATGTATACTAATATCCTTTCATCCTCACATTTACTTTAAGCATTATTAAGGCATTTATCATTATAAAAGTAATATTACATTTGCAATAATCATCATAATTAAAGTGTTTTTAAAATAAAATAAAATAATTAAAAAAAAAAAAAAAAAAATAATAATAATAGTAATAATGAATTTGAAAAATACATAAATAAATAAAAAATAAATAAATTGAAAAAAAAAAAAAAAATCGATTCTTCGTACAGTAAATTAGTGATTTGAGACATATTCAGAGGTATGTTATGAGAACTTGTAAAATGTTCATACGGTGTTCAACTGAATGACTCAGGGACTTTTTTTTTTTTTTTTTTAGGTTCATCAAGATGAGGTGGGTAGACAGTTACTTTCCATTTTCCTTTCCATTTCCTTTGCGTCCCAAACTCAAGACCAGAATCAGACTAGGTAGATAGTTAGATAGACATATACGAAAGCAATTAATTTGCCAAGGGTTGAAAATCGGACACAGTCCCCTCTTGCATTCTTCCATCCTCTTGCTCATCTTTTATTACTGTTACTCAACATTCTCCAGCGTACTGAAAGTATTAATTTAAGGACAGTGCAACATTACAAGGAAGTATAACAGCATACATTAACAGTACCTGATCATAAAATTAAGAATAGAAGTTATTAAGAATATAATATTAAGAATAAGTATATTGTAATGAAAACTAGATCATCAGAGCCTCCATACAGTATATTAGATAAAAGTACAACACAATCAGTTAGGGTGGCATATAATCAGCACTCATAAAGTATTTGAATAGTATACGATTGTATGAGTAAGGACTGTGCGTGTTTTTTCAGGTCATTGGGAAGATTGTTCCAAAGATGAGCAGCTGAGTAAGCCAAACTAGTTTTAAATAGGTCAAGCCTGGGCTTGGGTACCTGTAATTTATTTAAGCGCTGACTACGTCTGTCATTGTATTTTAAAAGCGGCCAAAGATACTTTGGAGCATTCTGTGACAGGATTTTGTGAATAAATTTCCCTTTGTTAAAGAGGAAGCGCTTCCTGAGGGGTAATATTTGAAGATAACAAGACAGCTAGACGAACGAGTAAATAAAGAAAGCACTTAAATGGAAATCGCACCATCAAACAGAAGTGGACCAAAAAAAGAGGGAAAACAAAAGTAAATGTTTTTATTCAAAGTAGTCCTTTTCTACATCAATACACGCCCATAATTTTTATCATTAAGCACAAGATTCCTCCGGAGAATCTCACTGCTTGATACTGAATACATTGCTGTATCCGTTGTCGCGATCAGATAAAATCATGACGTTTTCTTAATTCGTCTTTTATTGATCACAGAATGTGGTAGCCGCTTTCTGGGTCAACTCTGGAGATTTAGAAAGAAGTGACAACGCTTCTAACTTCAACTGCTCAGTTTGTTTCGCTGTTAAAAGATCGCTTTACTCGTACGGTAAATATTTTTACTGATACCACTACTTACATAGGTAAAAAAAAGAAAGGTAAAGACAACCCAACAGTAAATACTTCGTAGTGGAGTGAAGTGTTAGAGAGTTCAGCATACTAGGTCAAGCCTCTTTTTTTTAGGTGAGATGACCAGTTTCCTTCCTCTTTGCATTTGCATTCCGTAACTCGAGAGTCCACCCGTGTGTTGCCGGGGCCCGAAAGGGGAGCAAAGAATAGTAACACTGCACCCTACCACGCATGTCGTAAAAAGCGACTAAGGAGGGTTGGGCATGGGGCTGTTTACCCCATCCCGTAAAAACTTCGCACAGTGGGCTGATCACCTACTTGCCAACCAATCTGATTACGGAAACAACGATAGATTGTTTGGTCTGTTTCTGTTCCACAAAGACGCCACTAGGCGTGGTGGAAACAGCGATAGATTGATCAATTTGTTGTTGCCCTAAGACGCCACTAGGCGTACTGGCCACATACTGCTTTGCCGGTTGGTGGCTAAGGATGGAAGAAGAAGAAGAAGAACTCGAGAGTCAGTGCCCATATACAGCTGGGTAGACTGGATTGTGACGCAACAAGGTTTAGAACTCGGTAACTGTGCCGTTAGAGGAAAGCGCTTTAACTTCTTAGTATTCTGGCCTCTCTCCTATTTCCTACGGAGAGCAAATACTGTTTTTGCCTTTCTGTTACTTATCTAGGACAAATACTGTTTTTATCTTCCTGTTACTTATCTAGGGCAATTACTGTTTTTATCTCTCTGTTACTTATCTAGGGCAAATACTGTTTTTATCTTCCTGTTACTTACCTAGGTCAAATACTGTTTTTATCTTCCTGTTACTTATCTAGGACAAATACTGTTTTTATCTTCCTGTTACTTATCTAGGACAAATACTGTTTTTATCTTCCTGTTACTTATCTAGGGCAAATATTGTTTTTATCTTCCTGTTACTTATCTAGGGCAAATACTGTTTTTATCTTCCTGTTACTTATCTAGGGCAAATACTGTTTTTTTATCTTCCTGTTACTTATCTAGGGCAAATACTGTTTTTTACCTTCCTGTTACATATCTAGGGCAAATACTGTTTTTATCTTCCTGTTACTTATTTAGGACAAATACTGTTTTAATCTTCCTGTTACTTATCTAGGACAAATACTGTTTTACCTTCCTGTTACTTATCTAGGGCAAATACTGTTTTACCTTCCTGTTACTTATCTAGGACAAATACTGTTTTTATCTTCCTGTTACTTATCTAGGACAAATACTGTTTTTTCCTTAATGTATTTGCCAACAGCAAATACTGTTTTTACTTTGATGCTATTTACCGGCAGCAAATATTGTTTTTACCACCCTGTTACTTATCTAGGGCATATACTGTTTTTATATTCCTGTTACTTATCTAAAACAAATACAGTTTTTAATTTCATGCTTATTATGTAACAGTAGGTACTGAGAATAGTGTGGGTAGGGAGTAGGAAGGTGTATGGGTTATTTATTGTAGTGAGCTTGTTGTATTCACTGGTGTGAATGCGTTATGTTTGGTAGAAATAGAACTGGTTTCTGTTCTCGTGTTTTAGGTGTGAGTGAGATAACAGTGAGTTGGCTCGGAAAGGTAGAGTTTGGGGAGTCGGCTGAGAGATTCGGATGTGTAATGATGTGTTTTCAAGTAGAGTTGTGAATATTGTAGAAAGGAGCCGTTTCTGTGTGATTCGGACATGTGATTTAGATCACGTGCTCTAGTGATATATGAGAGCCGAGAGAAGTATTTGAGTATGAGCGTGAGTGGAGAGGCGTACATACACCACCCATAGTTTCTGGTTCATGTTTGACTGACCAGAGGTGATTGTCGTTGCTGCAGATGTACTGGAGAGCGACGCTAACAAATACTTTTTCTACCTTCCTGTTATATTACTGGGAGCAAATACTGATTCTATCTTCTTGTTACTTACTGGGCGCAAACTGATTCTACTTTCCTGTTACTAGCTGGGCGCAAATAATGATTCTACCTTCCTGTTACTTACCGAGAGCAAATACTGTTTCTCGTCGTTAGTGAGGTCCACATCCTTCCTGAAGACACCCATTCCCAGAAAGTCCTCCCCGGTCTCGATGCCTAGTTCCTCCATCATTCGCGGGGCTGCGTTAAGCAAGGATTCCCTGTAGGCGAGGTAAACCTTGTCCATGGAACCTGGCTGTCAGACTGAGGTCTGTGGAACAGAGAGAATGATAAAATAAATAATAAAATAAGAGACAAATTATTAGTATGTGATAAGAGAGAATACTTTAATAGAAAATGACATGGTAAGATATAAGTCGTCATCATCATCACTATCATTTACATTTCCCTTTTTTCTTCCCATGGAGCGTGTAGCTACCTCAGATCATGAGGTTGTCCCCTTAGAAGGAAGTTTGTAACGTAGCTACCTCAGATCATGAGGTTGTCCCCTTAGAAGGAAGTTTGTAACGTAGCTACCTCAGATCATGAGGTTGTCCTCTTAGAAGGAAGTTTGTAACGTTGCTACCTCAGATCATGAGGTTGTCCCCGTGAAGGAAGTTTGTATCGTAGCTACCTCAGATCATGAGGTTGTCCCCGTGAAGGAAGTTTGTATCGTAGCTACCTCAGATCATGAGGTCGTTCCCTTAGAATGAAGTTTGTATCGTAGCTACCTCAGATCATGAGGTTGTCCCCGTGAAGGAAGTTTGTATCGTAGCTACCTCAGATCATGAGGTTGTCCCCGTGAAGGAAGTTTGTATCGTAGCTACCTCAGATCATGAGGTTGTCCCATTAGAAGGAGGTTTGTAACGTAGCTACCTCAGATCATGAGGTTGTCCCATTAGAAGGAAGTTTGTAACGTAGCTACCTCAGATCATGAGGTTGTCCCCGTGAAGGAAGTTTGTATCGTAGCTACCTCAGATCATGAGGTTGTCCCCATGAAGGAAGTTTGTATCGTAGCTACCTCAGATCATGAGGTTGTCCCCATGAAGGAAGTTTGTATCGTAGCTACCTCAGATCATGAGGTTGTCCCCGTGAAGGAAGTTTGTATCGTAGCTACCTCAGATCATGAGGTTGTCCCCATGAAAGAAGTTTGTATCAAAGCATTCAAACAATCTTGCAGCAGTGCTTCCTTTAGCTCTTTGCTTCACAATATGAGGTTGACAGCCTCATATTAGTCGCTTCATATGAAAGCTTAAAGTGCTTAAATAATGGAACGACAAAAACGATCAAGAAAAATAATATTACTGTTTGTGGTAAAACAGAAGTACAGAAAAACAAAACAATTACTAAGAACTTTCCCAAATCACCCTTCCCCTAAAGAAGTGGTATTCAACCTAGGGTCCGAGTACCCCTGGGGGTACGAGAAGACATCTGAGGGGGTACGTGAAAAAAAAGTCTGCCAATGCACTGTACGGGTAAATTGAATACTTAGAATTATGCACCAATAATCTTTGGGGTACATAGTTACAGATAAATTATATCTGAGGGTATGCGAACAAAAAAAGGTTGAATACCACTGCCCTAAAGAATATACAACTCCGTTGCGATTAGAACAAGGAATCTTCACAGCGTGGAGAAACAATGCATCCGGCAAGATAACTGGCATAAAAAACGAGATTTTAAAGAGACTAAATATTTTAAAATATGGGAGCATTATGTTGGCTATTAAATTATCTAGGCTTAAGGACAGAGAAAACCGTGCCAAACTTGAAAAGTAAGCTTAATGAATTAGACTTATCTAAGGATTTATGTAATTTCTTTACTTAAAGATCTGTTGGTTCTACGAAACATGGATTTATTCTAACAATGTTCTAGAGATATTAAGGGTTGCCTAATTCAATTATCTTTTAACTCTTTCATCGCTGGTAAATGCAACAGGATGTAATTACAATAGAACGTGAAGGGATGAAGAATTAAACAGACAGCGGGATAAAGCAAGGGATACGAAAGGAAAGCAAAGACAAGAAGGGTTAATTAACAAATCATAAAACCTCTTACACCATTAACGTCAGCGTCAAAAAAGACGTGAAGGCAAACTAGGCATAATATAATCTTGACATCAGTTAATCTTGATTTAACGCAGTCTTGATTCTCTTCATTCCTCATAATCTTGGTTCAGCGCAATCTATCTTTATTCAGCACTTGTTAATTCTTTGCATAATCCTCTCTCTCTATCCCACCTTATTCCACATAAACCACAATGGCCATATATGCCTATATTTCAAAGGCGCCCCTCTAAGAACATTTGATGTTTGTTTATCAGGTTCCAGCGTATACTACAGACCAAGTTACTCATATTTTCGCAGTTACACATGACAAGTAACTTGAAAACTTGTTGACTTATTAAACTAGAGAAGCGGAAAGTTGCTGTAGTAAAAGTGCATAACAACGATCAAATTTAACCCAAAATATCACGGGGGATCATGCAAATCACCTTTTCAACATATTATGTATGAAGAAAAGCGTAGTAGGTTACATTAATCATTGTTTTATTTCTTGTTTGTTTGTGATTGTGTTTCTTTGTTTCTTTTTTTTTTTTAAGCAGGATGCCCCCCAAAAGATATATCTGCCCTAATACATTTCTTCTTCTGCTATTTCCTTATTGTCATGAATTTTTTTGATGAAAAATTGCCCAACAGGTTTTTGAAGACTAGGTATAATCGAATAGCCTCCTGATGTAACTCCAGCATATTCTGTTTTAAGGAACAAAATATATGGTCGGAAACTTAAAACTGTACATAATCTCAAAAAAGCAATAACAGGGGAGTTTCAAAGAATTTCCCAAGATTAATGTCAAAGCGTTTGTGAAAATTTTCGCAAAAGGCTAACTTTAAAGACATAATTTTTAATGATAAATAATTGTAGTGGTGTTTTCTCATTGTTCTGGTTTGTTTCATTTGCACATACAAATTACATATTAAAGCTACACGTCTTAAGCAACAAAGGTAAGAGACTTGTGACTCACCCTGTAAGCTGTATTTTAAAAAAAACAACAATACAAAACCACACATTTGCGCCGATTTCCTGAAGAAAGCAATATTAGCCGAAACTTCCCGATTTCATCCCAGTCATTCGATATACACATCTTTTGCATTTCTTCATTAAATTGTTGCTGACGTAGCTACATTTTCGTCACAATACTTTAAGTGCTGAGTGACATTACTTTGACAATGTTGGTGCGAGCAGTGCGCCAGCACAGATCGCTGACATAGGAAGGCGACTAAATGCATTAAAAATAATAAAAACAATGAAAATTTAAAAGAACAAGACAGATGAAACACAAAATTTCACATGAAATAATTATTTGCATGCAAAAGTGGGTGTAATAACGAAACCTAACACCCTGAAAAATCCGCAGTGCCAGCTCTTCGTGCACCAAACCACAAGGTCTTTATTAATGTGGACTTGCCTGGACCTGAAAAGGACTACTTGCGTCTATCACCTATTGTAAAGGCTGGATTTCCTATTACAGACGGACGAATGGACAGACAGACAGACCTGTTATTCACCGTAGACACAATGCCTAGGGTCTTCAAAATTTTTATAACGAATGAAGTAAGACGCCCTTCACACAATGCATTGATCAAGGCTTCTTAACCCTTTTTTGTTCCTTGGACTTCGTTGATTGTCCGATACAGGCTATGGACCCATTGAATGTCTAATGACGGCTATGGATCCCTTTGATTGTCTGATGATAGCTATGGATAGCTTTGATTGTCTGATGATAGCTATGGATAGCTTTGATTGTCTGATGATAGCTATGGATAGCTTTGATTGTCTGATGATAGCTATGGATAGCTTTGATTGTCTGATGATAGCTATGGATAGCTTTGATTGTCTAATGATAGCTATGGATCCCTCTGATTATCTGATGAAGGCCGATGACTCCTTTGGTTGTCCGATGAAAGCTATGAGCCGCTGTGATTGTCCGTGAAGACCATGGACTTCTTTGATTGTTCGATGAATTATATGGAACCCTTCTTAGAAACAATTTACATACACACATAATTAAACATTTTCCAGTTTAAATTTTAGATTATGTACACGGACTCTCTATAATCCTTTCAGAGACCTTGAGAGGTTCGGTGACCACAGGATAAACATCCGTAATATAGACAAACAAGACAATACGTCCGGGTTTACTAACTGGGACCATCAAGGTTAGATGATTCCATTAATGTTTAAACTTATATATTGCATACTGAAATATATAAAAAAGTAAGTGAATATATTATTTAAATGCAATATTATATAATAATTTTCTGAGTAAAAAATTAGGTGAAAATAAAATTCAAATTGTTAGAGTATGTTCATGGGCCTCTACAACCCCCCAGGGGTTCATGTACCACAAGTTAAGAAACCTTGTTCTAGAATTTGGCAGTACAAAAACGGTGGTCCATCAGTTAATTCAAGTAGTTTATCATGTATAACAGATGAAGCGAGTCATGCTAATTGACATAATTCGCAGTCAAATTGTGCAAATAGAAGACACATTTCAACTCCTTATAAGGAAATTTCGGAACTAAAGTGCGTAGTGCCTTCAACAATCAATATCTATTGGTTATCTATCCCCCAAGGAGCATAGGCTGTTGCCTGCCATCAGCTAGAGATCTTTCCACGTCTCCCTTATCATCTTTAAATCTGCTTCCATTTCATTTCTCTATGTGTTTGTTTGGTCTACCTCTGCCTCTCTTGCCCTGGGGATTCCAGAACAAAGACTGCCCTGTAGTGCTTTCAACAGGTTTCCTCAATGTTTGCCCTGTCCATTGTCATAGACTTCTTCTCATCTCTTGTTCCACTGACACTTGTCTGTTTCTTGTCGTCAGTGCCTGTGACCTTACATACACCCAGAGCAGGATCTATAATGAAGCTAATGAAAGAGACCCTCCAAGAGTTCAAGCTTCAGGGCCCCCCCCACAATGTAGATCCGCCACTGCGTACACCGAAATACGTTCCTGCCTATTACGATTAGGAACTATTACGAATCCGTTCAAAGACGAAGCCGTATTTTTTTTTATTTTTTTAAGTGAACTTTATTTTCATTTCTTTGCAATTTTACAAATCAGTGTATTAATATTAGACAAACATAAAGGTATGTTTTCAGGCACTCGTAAGAAATAAAGAAGTAGAACACTTGGACAACAGAAAAACAACAGACGTGAGTGGCTTACCCAGGGTTCGAACCCCATACCTTCCGTACGACAACTCCGCCTAGCTATCAAGCGAATCACACTGACCCCACGGCCAGCTAGGCATCCCCAAAAAAAGATGCTTTACTGGCTATTTATCAGTAAGAAACACAAGATAACACCGGAAGTATACAGTGGGCAACTCAGCCTCCTTAATGACGCAATCACTTCTGTTGTTCCTCTATTAACAGTATGTGTCAGTCCAAACAAGACAAAGACCTTGATACTGGGTCCAGTAAATAGTAGAAGACTAAAGGACAATAGTATAGAACAGTGGGTAGGTTTCTGGTATTGTATGAACATAAATAACACATAAGGAAGGGAAACCCGAGGCCTGTAAACAGTAAATTAATATTAGACAAACATAAAGGTATGTTTTCAGGCACTCGTAAGAAATAAAGAAGTAGAACACTTGGACAACAGAAAAACAACAGACGTGAGTGGCTTACCCAGGGTTCGAACCAATCAGTGTACATGTTACAAAAATAGAAAACATGGAAAGTACATTTTAACATTTCATATGAACACTCGTGCGTAACTCTCGCTTTCATCTGCGCACTTTAAACAGTAAATATAAATAATTAAACATTTCAATTTACAAAACCTGTTGCATTTTACAAACAGAGAATGTGATAACGGTACTTTAACAAAACCGTGTACATTTTACAGTGGAAAAACATAACAGGTACCTTATAAATTACATATAAATAACTTTCGTGCGTATTCAACCTTTCATTTGCACACTTAAATGGTCAATCTTCAGGGTTAAAACATTTTAAATAAAATAGGGGAATAGAAGGGGATGAGTTTTAGTAACCCAGAAACTTCATATGACAAGGGGCTTATAGTGGTTCAAAATTTCGGGCTCTTTTGGATTCTGAAGTAACTTCAGTGTCCAGTCTGGCTGCTGTAACAAAGAAACACTTGAAAAATATCGCCTGGGCTTGGTATTGTACCCCCCCCCCCCCCCCCGGATTGAGGGAGAGTGTCCATTGTGTGCTGCATAACGCTTTTCACTAAGCTGGGCGGGTTTCCGCCAACTAAATGTACACTCAGCCTTGAGCAGCCCATGGCGGCTAGGCACACTGGCGACGCTAGCGATCCAATTTCAAATCTTTTAAAGCATGTTCATTTTACAACATAGAATGTGATTAAAATACATGCTATATAAGGACTTGCGTGTATTCGGTTATATATTTTTACACAAGAACACACATAGCGTCAATGGTGACTAAGTATATAATTTTTATATGTTGTTGTTGTTGTTGTTTTCGTCTACTATGTTGCTGTAATACCCTGTTCAACCTGGAAATTGGTTATAATTGGGGTATATTGTGTGTTATAATTTTTATACAGTGTACAATTGCGTTTTGAACGCAGTCAAATGGCCGAGACGTGATCTTGTAATACTTTCATTTGTTGGTTGCTTTAAAATACAGTTCTTTTTATTACTTACGTTAACATCGTTAACGTCCGTAATATACAATTTTCATAATAACAAACTAATAAAGGGAAATAAATAAATGAGAAAGGAGTCGTAACCTACTACAGTTGACATTCAAAAATCCGGCCATCGATAATTGGTTCCTTCAGATTTCCGGCATGGATTTCGGAGCGCATTTTTTAATTTACCGCGTTGGCGCGCCACTGTTTTCTGGAGCCGTGTATGTTTTGATGCAGCTGTTGGGTCTTGCTTGCACGTGTTAACAGGCATTCCTGCTCATTCCTTCTCATTTTATTATTTATTTGCTGCTGTATAGCCCTATTATGGATTCAGCAAATAAAAGAAGTGGTGTAAAACGTAAACATCGTGCATTGTCGATCGCAGATCATGTAGTTTTTAATTTTCTTTCTTTAAAGGACTGTACAGGTAGTCATTTTCTGTTAAATATATTACAGCATATTTAACCATAAAAAATCCGGCATTTTCAAAAATCCGGCACTTCTCAGGTCCGGAGGTTGCCGGATTTTTGAATGTCAACTGCATCCTATTTTGCTATAATTAATGAACCATTTTTTTTTAAATTATCTCCCCTACATTTTTTTTTTATTGGTGGCGTGGCACGGAAGTTTGAGGAGTCGACTGGAAAATCCTATATGTTCTTTGTATTTGTTGTCAGAACATATATAACTACACATTTAAAGAACGAAGTAAAGCAGTAAAACTGCTGCACATGCGTATAATTTCATGAAATAAAAGGAACCAGAAATGGTAGATGATCCATTAAAAAATATACCTATCGGTACTAGATCGGCGAATATAGTATAAAATGTATTTAAATGAGACAAAAAATACAAAGAAAATATAGGATTGTCCATTCGATTCCCTGAATTTCCCAGGAGAGATCACTCTAATCTGTTGATGAGGAAAATAGCCCATTCTAAATGTTCCGTGGGACATAATGCGGATAAAATGTATGGTTTTAATTTTATGTCCCTTATTTATGCAAAAATATCGAAAACGACCTATAAAGACTTTGTTCTTAAAACATTAGATAATGAAAAGTTTTGACAGAAAGGAAAGCTGGACATTAATATAAAACCACGTGTTTTCAATAATTTGATTAAAGTTCGTTAAAATTAAATAAAAAAGGTGATCCCGTCAATAGAATCTGCAAACACGCTGGTTCAGTTCAATAACTGCCACTGGAAAGCTAACACATCTTAAATTACAAAAAAATTGAATTAGTAATATGTTTATTTAGATTATTACAATTGAAATCATTTAAATTAAAAATATAAAATTTGGCTGCAATATTTAACTTGGGTAAAATATAATTTAGTATTGTTATTAATAAAAGAAAATTGTTTTTTTTTAATTCTCTAAAGTTTACAATACTGTACAAATGAAAATATTTCACATAATGGACATTGCAATTCAGTCATTAAAAAAAAAAAAAAAAATTAAACTGCAAATACAAGGACAAAAAAAAAATGCGTTGGTACAAGTACAAGCACACATACATGCACACACATACACATACGTAATATACACATACATACGTTAGCAATACATGTTTTGTTTTCCATATTCATAAATCTAATTTCGCAATATGTACAAAAGTTAAAGTGTTTTTGTTATCTGAAAAAAAGGTAACATTATTTAAGTGTTTTGTTTTCTGCATGAATATATGTAGAAAAAGTTTTGAGTTAAAAATGCTTACGAGATGTCTATATTCTGCCAGAAGTGTAAGTAACTGAATTTCAATGTATGGAGTCATCTTGGGAATGATGTTGAGCATAATTGATTTATACATATCTATTTCTGTTGTTGTAAATTTGATGTACTTCTATTTCATGTAATGTCTGTTTCAAAGTGTTCAAAGTTTGTGTCACTGTATTACAATAAAAGAAAATGTGTTCATCTGTCCCTTTGACGTTTAGTCTACAAATTTTACATTTGGATACAATTGTAATTTTACTACTTTCTCTGTGTATGACCGGTGTTAAGTTAATAATCTGTAAGTTCTTTCTTTTACTCTTGGTGATGGATTTATTTCAAGTAAATGTGTGAGAACCTGTGAGTAATCTGATATATCATATCCATACCCTCTCTTTATTCTTTGATTTTTTTTTTTTTTTTTTTTTTTTTTTTTTTTTTTAACCAGCGGCACTTGGGCTTTCAGTCCTTCGGCCCAATGACATGTCATTGCGAGGCTGGGGAACCTGAGGACTTTCCTTCCAACCCGGTCAGGAGCTTCGCTCCTTCCCATCCACAGAGGGTTTATCACAGGAGCCGTTCAGGCTATTCAGTCAAATTTCCGGCCGTAAACATTTCTTCAAACGCCGACGCCCGGGTTTGAACCATGAACACCTGGTCGCCAGTACAACGCCGAAGCCATTACACCAGCGCGGCTCCCCTTTATTCTTTGATACAAAGGAGGTTCTTGTAAGAGCACTAACTATTTTTATATCTTTTTGGTTGTTCGGTGTATTATTGTTTCGTTTCCTTGTGTGTATCTAACGCATTGTTTGAAACATTTTGAGAGGATTCCAAAATGATGCTGTACTGTGTTGTTAAATTAATGTAATTTTGCTATTCGTAGTCCCACGTAATAAAAGATAAACTTGTGGATCATTTATTGTGTTGCTTATAAATTTGATTCTCATAGATTTGATATTAGTAGTTATATCTTGTAGGGATATACCCCTTCTTATTTTTATTCCGCATTAATGTTTTGTGTTTTATGTTATGTATAGTGTGGCGGAAGATGAATTGTCTGATTAAGGAATTTATTTTTGTTCGAGTTCTTTTTGATGGGTTAAAAGTATGACATATGTATAATAACCTATGAATAACATACGTGTTTACAATAATGCTTCTAATGAATATTGTAGCATTCTTATAATTGTAACGTTTGAATTTATTCTCAGCTTTTGAGGTTATATTTTTCCACAGATCTTTTTGTTTCCATGGTACAGATGTGAAACTTATTCTGTATATTTTCATATTATTTGTTTGTATTAGATGGGGAAGGAAGTCTGTTTTATTTGTTCAATGCCCTATACCCATAATTTGTGATTTTTTTAATGTTGATTTTTGAACCGCTAGTTTTGCTAAATTTCTCAAAGGTATCTAGAATATTTTTTATTGATGAAATGTTCGAAGGGAAAAAGATTGTGTCATCAGCGTATGCTGTTAGATTCTTTTCACCTATGCATGGTACATCATCATAACCCTCCACTCCCAAAGAAGCATAGGCCTTCAACAAACACATGCCAAGTTCTCCTGTCACGTGCCATCATCTCAAGTTCTTTCCACGTTCTCCTCATCATTTTCACCTCTGTTTCCAGCTCTCTTCTCCATGTACTTCTTGGTCTACCTCTGCCTCCCTTGCCCTGGGGGTTCCAGAACAAGGACTGCCTTGTAATGCTATCAACAGGTTTCCTCAGTGTGTGTCCTATCCATCGCCATCGTCTTCTCATCTCTTGTTCCACTGGCACTTGTATAGCCTAGTTCTTGTCATCAGTTCCACGTTGATAACCTTGTCATACCATTTTTATCCCTCTATTCTACGCAAGCACGCATTTATGAAAGTCTGTAGCTTTTTGGTTGTTGTCTTTGTTGTTCTCCATGTCTCAGAGCCATACAATAGGACTGACTTCACATTTGAGTTGAAGATTCTTATTTTCGTGTTGGATCCGATTTCTCTTGATCTCCATGTATTTCCCAATGCAATGAAAGCTCCTCTTGCCTTTTGTATTCTTATTTTGATATCGCTGTCTGTACACCTCCAACTTTGTCTATATTACTGCCAAGATATGTGTATGATTCTACATCTTGTATTGGTATTTCTTCAAGTTCAACCTTGTTATCATTACCTGCATTTATTCGCATTATTTTTGTCTTTTCCCTGTGTATTTTCATGCATGGTACATGGACGCCTTTAATGTTTCTATTTTTCTGATGTTTTCTGATACAGGTTCTAAAACTAGTATATATATGTATATATATATATATATATATATATATATATATATATATATAATATATATAGTATATATATATATATATATATATATATATATATATATATATATATATATAATATATATATATATAATATATATATATATATATATATTTATATATATATATATATATATATATATATATATATATATATATATATGTATATATATATAAGAGAGACATTGGAGCCTTGGCTGACTGATCGAGTTAGAAGGATTTTTTCACATATAGTGTGATTTATCAACGATTTGCTTTCCAGTGTTTTGTATAGGACTTTTATCCCGGATTTGAAGTATTAGCCACAATTATTTTCGTGTACAATTTTGTGTAGGATAGAGTGTGAAACTTTTGTGTAGGATAGAGTGTGAAACTTTTGTGTAGGATAGAGTGTGAAACTTTTGTGTAGGATTGTGGTGAAGTGGGATGTTATAAATATTTATAGGGGACTTAGTGTACTGACTGAGATCAGCTGTGAAGGTATCTATATCTAATAAGAGTAGTGTATTATAGGTAACCTTACTTGCTGCCACATATGTATACCTCAGTCAGAATTATTCTGGAATAGTGTGATGACTACGTTATATGTCTAGGGTATGTGTATGATGAAGTGTAAGTCATAACAACAACAGACAAATAAACAATTTATTTTATTCCACCACACTTGACAACACTGTGACACTCACATACATAAAACACTCTACGAGGATATCTTAAAGGAGTCACTGATAACTTTTCAAATAACAATATGTATTCAGTGCTGTCATGAATGTATATGTGTCCTGATTCAAATACAAAGGGAACCAGGAATCACAATCAATTTTAATTACAAGTTATATGTACAGAATTTATCAATATGAATCTTGTAGTGACATATATTTTTAATAGTATCCTATGTGTGTCAGTTGTGTAGTAGTAATATGAGGTAATACTGGTTTTGTTTTGTTCAAGCTCTGTTGGTATTTGTCATCATGACTTCAATAGTTTGTCTTTATTGGAACTAGTATTGGAGATGTTCTCAGTTCCTGATATTAAAACAATTAAATTCCCCTCTTAATTTTATTTTACACTGTCATTTTAAGATGGGGTACATAATGTTGAGCTCCATGGCCACACTCTCTTATCTTTCGTGATGACTGCAGAAAAAGGCTCCTCTGCTCGATTACTTTAATGAGTTCTGGAGCCACCCCACTGGTTGCTATATGGACCAAGGAGTATGCTGTCCACCTCTGGCTTCAGCAAAGCTCTGACCAGGTGCTGCTCAATAACTTTAAGACCACGGTCCCTGAAACAAGAAGGATGTACCTTCTACGTCATAACTAATTTATACTCTCTTTCTACACTGAGCACAATACATCACAAACATTGAGTTCAGAGCGTTAGGCCAACTGTCAGCTTCATCTGAAATACTTTATACCAGTATTTCCCTCCCTAATGGTTACTACGCCTCTGCAATTCCAGCATTATTTCTTTCTAGTCAATCATCTAGGTGTCAGTGTACTGTTTGGCCATTCCATGCAGTTTTACTTTCCTCCGACACCTTCTGTTCAGGCTGGAGCATTATAGGCTTTACATCATGTTTGCTACTGAACTACACATATATACAGACATAAATTATCAATTTACATTCAATTTTCATTAAAAGATATTGAATATTTCAAGCTTACCACAATTCATAGAATAATAAACAGTTTCGTTGACTGGCAATGAATATAGCACAACTCCGATCTGCCGATGTCCCAGGCTTTATTTTATAAAAATATACACTGGTGCTCAACGCACTGCTTCTTAGTAGGTTTATTACAAGATGTGGCAATGAACAGACGCTCTGAATCGAGTATATTCGCAGCTCTACCCAATGAAACCATGTCTACACATCTTTTCAAAAAAATACTCCTTTTCACGTTCCCCCTGACAACACAAGATAGTATTTATAGCCCGACCAATCGTGTTTAGTCTTACATTTGTTGCGCTCCAATCAATTTGGAGTTAACATGGTAGGCTATTTCCGTAACGTAAGGTTTTTTCAAACACGTTATAAAAAAAATTTTATGAGCAGAAATGATTTCATGCTGTCAGGCACCCCCACTATTTTATTTTGGTTATAATTTGGTAATTCCTAGACTATTTGCGTAACGTTTTACATATTCTTTGTCAGCAAGCCCTAAGGAACCCAAATATACAAATTTAAAAGAGCTAAGTGGCTGCGTTCAAAATATGCAATTTCTTCTACCTCCTGTTTCGAAGATGTGCTGTCTGGGTACTGTAATGTTTTCAAACGTAAACCAGTATAATGTCATATTTCCAATAAGCGTTTTTCATGTTTTTAAAACCTAACTCTGGGAAGGTTAGTGTTTTTATCACTGTCCGTCTGAAAAAAAATTAGTGCATGTGGCCTTACACGCGTGATGGCAGCAATTGTGTATCGCGCGACGCGTGTTTAGTATTGCATGCTTCCTGCCTTCATTCGCCCCTCTCTCTCTCCTGCTTTATCTGTCTTTTAGTTACGCCGTGTATAAAATGGAATGAATGAAATATTAAATTTAGGTCATTGATCAGTTTGCGTATCTCAAGGTTGTTCCAAGAAATACAGTACACGTTTCATTGAAGAAGGCGGGTAATAATACAGTAGGCTTTTACTATCAACGTGAAAGCGTTACAATTTGCAGACTAAGTAGAAAACGAGGGGGATTTTGCGTACAGTCATTGTGACAGCACTGTTTCTTTTACCATTTCTCTTTTCTTTTATTAAATTTATTTGTTAGGCTTCATATTTACCTTTTAATTTATATATGTGGATTAGAATATTCCACGACAAGGATAGAGTGTGAAACTTTTGTGTAGGATAGAGTGTGAAACTTTTGTGTAGGATAGAGTGTGAAACTTTTGTGTAGGATAGAGTGTGAAACTTTTGTGTAGGATAGAGTGTGAAACTTTTGTGTAGGATAGAGTGTGAAACTTTTGTGTAGGATAGAGTGTGAAACTTTTGTGTAGGATAGAGTGTGAAACTTTTGTGTAGGATAGAGTGTGAAACTTTTTTGTAGGATAGAGTGTGAAACTCTATCGAACCTTTTTTACTTTGTCTATGGACAGTATTTCTGCAGCTGTTTTTCTCCTGCGTATACTGAATGATGACTTGAATGAAATGTATGTGTTTATTTATATTTCTATTCTTAACTCCACATTGTTGATCCTCTTGAGTTAGTTTGTGCATGAAAGGTTGGAATAATAGTAGAAATATACAGGTAAGACTAGAAATATTCGCATTAAATGAGATTATATACAACATTAGCATTAAATGAAATGATATTATCTAAATTAGTTTTCTGTTTGCTGTAAATCGTTTCACTACGAGCAACTGAAGCTTTATAGTTGGGACTAAATGGATCCTGTAGGACAAAAACAATATGTGAAGACTTTTTCTGTGAAGAAACCAATGCTAGTGTAATTGTGTATGCCTGGAACCTACTGCTTACTCCAATTTTTTTAAAGAAAATAATAATTGTTTCCTTTAGGAGAAAAAATAACATCGAGTTTAAAAACACAAGGATTCTTTCCCCTTATTATTTCAAACGGTTAATTATTTTAAAAAAAATTTATAAAATTTTCAAATAAAAGATGGAAATTACTGATATCACAGCGTGATCTTCTCATAACATGTCAAATAAAATTACCTACTTCTTCATGATGTGCAACAGATGCTAACCAGAAATACACAGGGGACCAATAGAAAGGGAGTAAACAGAAAGACGAAGACCTAAAAATAAACACGTTAATGTCGACAAGAATGGCTCACATGAAAAAATTTGCCCAGGTCATGCAAATTTCTTTTCATGTAATGTATGAGAACCGCCTTATTGTATGGAAGCGAATTCTGGACAGTAAACGAGTAAAGAGGGACAATATAATGACAAGAACTGTGATTTATTATAACAATGCTACGAATCATGTACGCCTTTATTAGACGAAGAAGAAGAACAGGAAAGAGGAGGAAGAAAAAGAAGAAAAAAGAAGAAGAAGAAGAAAGGAGGAAGGATAAGAAGGAAGAAGAAGAAGAAGAAGAAGAAGAAGGAAGAAGAAGAAGAAAAAAGAAGTAAAAAGAAGAGAAACAGGAGGAGGAAGAACAAGAAGAAGTAAGAAGAAAGATGAGGAAGAACAGGTAAGAAGAAGAAAGAAGAAGAAGAAGAAGAAGAAAGAAGAGGAAGAAGGGACTAGAAGAAGAAGGAGGAGGAGGAAGAAGAAGTAAGAAGTAAGAAGATAGATAGGAAGAACAAAAAGAAATAATAATAATAATAATAATAATAATAATAATAATAATAATAATAAGAAGAAGAAGAAGAAGAAGAAGAAGAAGAAGAAGAAGAAGAAGAAGAAGAAGAAGAAGAAGAAGGAGGAGGAGCAGAAGCAGGAGGATGACGAAAAAGATGAGATAAGAAGAAAGAGGAGGAAGGAGAAGAAGAAGAAGGAGCAGAAAGGAGAAGAAGAGGTAAGGTGAAGAAGAGGAAGGAGGAGGAGGTTGATGAAGAAAAAGAAGAGGTAAGAAGAAAGCGGAGGAAGGAGAAGAATAAGGAGGAGCAGGAAGGAGAAGAAGAGGTAAGGGGAAGAAGAAGAAGAAGAAGAAGAAGAAGAAGAAGAAGAAGAAGAAGAAGAAGAAGAAGAAGAAGAAGAAGAAGAAGGAGGAGGAGGAGGAAGACGAGGAAGAAGAAGTAGAAATAGGAAAAAGAAGAATGTTAGATGTAAAGACCTGTTGTCTCTGGCAGGGTTCGATTACATACGTTAAACGTAGACCATGTCATAACTGGTGGCAGATTTATTACGTGCACTGTATGTTTACAATTATTAAAATGTGTGTTGTACAAAAGTTATGACAACCAGGGTTGCCAGGTGAAAACTGTGAAAAAACAGCGTCACAAAAAAGCTTAAAAGTAAAGCCAAATAGTAAAAAAAAAAAAAAAAGAAGCCAGATTTGAGGAATTTGGCGTCAAAAAAAGCCAAATTGGCAACCCTGATGACAACCAATTATGGAAGGCGTCAAAAGAGTTTACAAAACAGAGAGTCTGAAGGAAATGTACAACGTGATCTTTATGAGCTCAACAACAAAAACCCTATCTATCTATCTATCTATCTATCTATCTATCTATCTATCTATCTATCTATCTATCTATCTATCTATCTATCTATCTATCTATCTATCTATCTATCTATCTATCTATCTATCTATCTATCTATCTATCTACCTACCTACCTACCTACCTACCTACCTACCTACCTACCTACCTACCTACCTACCTACCTACCTACCTACCTACCTACCTACCTACCTACCTACCTACCTACCTACCTACCTACCTACCTACCTACCTACCTACCTACCCTATCTATCTATCTATCTATCTATCTATCTATCTATCTATCTATCTATCTATCTATCTATCTATCTATCTATCTATCTATCTATCTATCTATCTATCTATCTATCTATCTATCTATCTATCTATCCATCCATCCATCCATCCATCCATCTATCCATCCATCTATCTATCTATCTATCTATCTATCTATCTATCTATCTATCTATCTATCTATCTATCTATCTATCTATCTATCTATCTATCTATCTATCTATCTATCTATCTATCTATCTATCTATCTATCTATCTATCTATCTATCCTATCTATCTATCTATCTATCTATCCTATCCTATCCCAACCTATCCTATTCAATCATCCATCCATCCATCCATCCAGCCATCTAATCTATCTATCTGCTAAATGTCTGTCTGTCTGTCTGCTTGCCTGTCTATTTATCAATGTCTGTTTGTCTGCTTGCCTGTCCATTTATCAATGACTGCCTGTCTGCTTGCCTGTCTATTTATCAATGTCTGTCTGTCTGTCTTCTTGCCTGTCTATTTATCAATGTCTGTCTGTTTGTCTGCTTGCCTGTCTATTTATCAATGTCTGTCTGTCTGCTTGCATGTCTATTTATCAATGTCTGTCTGCCTGTAACAAAGCGGAAGAAGAGATCTTCGGAATCACTTCGAGTTAAGCGAAAATTGACCAGTCAGTTTGTTGTAAGTGTATCACGGTAGAAGGGGAACGACTAAATAAGTAAGTAAGTATCACACACATGTACGTATCACTACTATGGTAAGCTGTCAGATTTTCAGTTAATTGCCAAAATCATAGAACGAACAGTAAATGATACGGTAGTGTAAACGTCTGACCTGAACTGCGCATACTAATCTGTCTTTTCAGTTGAGTCATTCTGACAGGAAGAGGTCTGTTGCATGTCTGCAGAACGTTATTTCTGCCTGGAATGCGCTTGTCTGAGTTACATGATGATAGCGTGAAATAATGGAAGCCCTCCAAGGGATATTTAGAAGCCAGTAAGTATAAATGTCGATTTAACGATATGACTTTTTAATGTATATTTAGCCACCTCTTACGACATGCCTGGGAAAACCACTGATCATATTCTTTCTTTGTCTCCTCAAAGACCTCTAGGAACCCTACAAAGCACTATTTTGTCCCGAGCATGTCGATTGGCATTATGGTTAGGGCTCATGCTGTGCTTTGCACAGTTAACCGGATCAAAATCTGGGAGTGACACGATCCAATTGAACCAGCTGTAAATGGGTGCCTCACTTGACTCTCTAGTTAGGGAAGGCGAAGACATTGGCCTGGTCACTCCATCTTATAAAGCTACATTTAGTATAGTGATGTCTTTACCACTCCACTCTCCTACGGCAATATCTGCTATATGACCTTTACCTTTATTTAATGTCAGCGCAACGTAAAGCCAAGTGTAGTGTCTCGTGAGTTGTTGATGAGACAAGGGAAGAATAAGGCCATTGCTCCGTCACGCATCATCAAAAGAGGGGACTAGCGTGGAGGTTGCCAATAGGGCTGGCAACTTCATAATAAGCTACACACACTGCTGTCCATGAAGTACTAATTTTGTAGTGCCTTGTTTTTTTTTTTTTTAGGCCGCAAACGGCTCCTGGGTCGACCCAGCCCCAAATGGGTACCAGAGCAACTCTGGGAAGGTTAAGCCGGCCGGCGTGATGCTGACCACATCACCCCAAGTGTGCCGACGGTCAAGAAAATATGGGCCTAACACCATATTCCCAATATGCCCCAATGGGCGTGTAACGGGATCCTTTACCTTTTACCTTTTTTGTTGACAGGGTGAATAATCAGGATTCACTCCCGTAGCAAGGCGGTGTTGCCATTCGGATGGTTCTGTGTCTGAGACCCTCAGTAATCCTATCACTTGTATGTATATTGTTTTTCTGTTGTCTAGTTTTCTTATTTTCTACGAGTGTCTGCTATTACCTGTTTATGCTGATTTATATACAGTATTTACAAACTTCTACGGAAACTACAGCTTTAAGAGAACACAAATAATTTGGTGCAGGCTTCCTGCAAGGGGACCTGCCGCAAGTGGTGGCACCATGCTCGATAGGGAACTGCAGTGGAAGTCATGGTGATTTAACGTAAAACATATGTATATCATAGCGAAACAAGCATAGTCCAGGTAGAAAGACCCTAGGGAGTTTTCAAGGAGGTGCGAGGTCTCGTGAAATAACATTATCAAATATGATTTTTTTAAATCACACACAAACAGACACACTAGTACAACCCTAACAAGGATTTTTACTGTATGTTTCCCATTTAGCGATCATTACACTTTGCCATTACACTTGTAGTTCACGTATCACTTATTTTATTATGTTGTTTCGTGTCAAACGCACAAGTATGTTTACATACACATATACTCAACTACCTTTCACGTTAAAAATCCCTGGGCAGTTGGAAGTCGTAAAGACTAGGCCATACGGTTGCTGCCCTGGGTCCCCCCTCACCAAAAAAAAAAAAAAAATTAATTAAAAGATAAAACATTAGGAAATCTACCATTCACATGAATAAATAGTGAATAAATAGTGAATAGACCATGTCTCTCTTCTTGTTACTACACCTCACGGTAGAAGGAGAACGACTAAGTAAGTAAGTGAATAAATAGTAGTTTTTTTCATATTAATTGTTCGAAGCATAATATCAATAAATAAAAATTGCCTTGGAATCCAACTCACTCTATAGGTAAAAAGGATCCCATTACACGCCCATTGAGGCATATTGAGAATATGGGGTTAGGCCCATATTTTCTCCACCATCGGCACACTAGGGGTGATGTGGTCAGCATCACGCCGGCCGCCTTAACCTTCCCAGAAGTTGCTCTGTTACCTGTGACAACAAACCTCACCATGAGAGAGCTAGAGGCAGCCATCGTATCCCTTAAGCAAAGAAAGTCACCTGGAAAAGACAGGGTAACAAATGACATGCTTAAAGAGCTAGGGCCTAAGGCCAAGAAAGTACTCCTCAAGATTATGAACTATAGCTGGAAGCGTGGAATAGTACCACAAGCCTGGAAAGAAGCAATACTAGTTCCAATCCCCAAAAAGGACAAAGACCGAATGGACCCCAACAGCTACAGACCCATCAGCCTTCTAAGCTGCACGGGAAAGCTTATGGAGAGAATGATCAATACCAGATTAAGCTGGCACCTCGAAGAAAAACAAATTTTACTGCACCAACAGGCAGGCTTCAGGCAACATAGGTCTACAGAGGACCATGTCACCTACATTGCACAGGAAATCGAAGATGCTTTCCAAGAAAGAAAGCACACTTTAGCAGTCTGGGTAGATATGGAGAAAGCATTTGATAAAGTTTGGAAAGATGGGCTAAGAGTTAAAATGCTTAAATATGGAGTCTGTGGAAGAATGTATAACTGGATCAGCAACTATCTAACAAACAGAACAGCTAGAGTGCAGGTGCACGGGCAGTTACGCAAAAAGACTACAATGGAACATGGAGTTCCACAGGGTGGGGTCCTTTCCCCAACACTCTTCCTCATATATATAAATGATATAACAGAAAACATCCACAAGAATGTCCACAACTCCCTCTACGCTGATGACCTGGCCATGTGGACTTCAGAACAATACATCTCCACAGCAAGAGTGCGCATGCAGGATTCACTGCTAGCCCTTGAAAGTTGGTCCAAAAAGTGGTTGCTCAAAATAAATGAACAAAAAACTACACACACTATTTTTAACCTTGTCAAATAAAACCACAGCAAGCAAAGCTGCAATTAAATGGACAGGCAGTACGAGGAGATGAAACACCAACATACTTAGGAATCACACTAGACCGCCGAATGACATGGAATCACAGATTAACAAAATACAGCTAAGGGCAAAACTTCGCATGGACATCATGAAAAAGTTAGCAGGTACCACATGGGGTGCTGATGAGAATATCCTCAAAAAGCTGTACACAGGCAGAGTCAGACCTGCTATGGAATATGGCATCACAGCTTGGTCGACGGCAGCAAAGTCAAATTTTGACAGAGTAAACAGACTCCAAAACCAAGCAGGGGCCCTAAAGGCTACACAAATCAACCATATGGAAAACATCACAGGGCCACAGTCAATGGAGGATAGACGTGACAGCAGAGTCTTAAAACAAGCTGAAAAATTTAAGAGGCTCGAAGGACACCCCATGTACCAAAGAATGAATAGGCTAGGAAGAGGCAGGCTCAAGCGAACTAACTTTGTCGCCCAAGCAAAAGAAAAAATTAACAATAATACCATACTAGCTAGCTCAGTTGCAAAGAAAATCCCAACAAGCTCAACTATCCCACTGTGGAAAATAAGATGCTTTCCTAAGTTAAAATCTGATATTCCAGGCATTGAAGGTAAGGGAACACAGACAGAAACACAAAGAAAGTGTATAGCAACCAAGTATATTGACCAAACATTTCCAGCGAAGCTTTGGACACATGCATATACTGATGGTTCGGCAACAAATGCAGTTGAAAATGGGGGTGCCGGCATCCTCATAAAATTAAAGAATAGAATTCACTCTATGGCAATTGCCACTGGAAAATACTGCAATAACTTCTATGCTGAAGCAGAAGCCCTGAAACAGGCAGCTGAAACTCTTATTGAATGCAAAGCACAGGCAGAAAAACAGATAGTAATCTTTTCAGATGCCCTCTCAATAATATCAGCGCTGAAGAGCCACCAAACTAAAGGATTGAAAGATCTGATAATCTCCCTTGAAAGACTTGCCGAATGCTTCAAGAAGTGCACTATCCAGTGGATACCAGCCCATTGCAACATACCAGAAAATGAAGAGGCAGATAGACTTGCTAAAGAAGGAGGTGCCTTACAGCAAAATGATATAGAGACAACTTACGCATCGGCAAAGACCACTATAAAGGCTACATTCAAGTCCAAATGGGAAAGAGAGCACCCGGGACATTTGAAAAATGACGCATATCATCAACTATCCAGAAAAGAACAGGTCATCATTTTTCGACTACGCACTGGACACAACAGATTGAGATACCATCTGTACCACAAATACAAAATTGGTGCAACAGATCTCTGCACCTGCGGTACCAGCCCGATGACAGTCGAACACCTGCTGCAGTACTGCCCAACCTACAGTAATGAACGGGGTAGCATATGGCAACAACCCACTTCTGTCAACGAAAAACTGTTTGGAGATGTCGGGAACCTTGAGTTGACTGCTGCCTTTATTAGAGTCATAAATGTGGAAGTCTGAAGGCGAACGAGGAAGAAGAAGAAGAAGAAGCTCTGTTACCTAACTAGTGCTGGGTCGACCCAGGAGCCGTTTGCGGCCTAAAAAAATCCCACCTCAACTGGGGATCGAACCATAGACCACTGAGCTAGGAAGCCAGTGCACTAACCACTATGCTACTGCGGCTCCCCAACTCACTCTATACCAATTATTATTGTATTATTATTATTATTAATATTTCCGTCATCTTTTAGTTTTATCTTCGCTCTTCCTATCATTTATATATTTTGGTTGTTTTATTTATAGTGTCAGGAAGATGATAAGAGATTTCAAAATTTATATTATACGTGTATGTGTATACCTACGTGTTATGTGAATATGAATGTGCATTTATGCATCTGTGTATGTTAGCAAATGTCTGTGTGTGTGTTTATCGTGTATGTATGTATGTATGAGTGTGTTATTTTATGCATGTATGGATTAGAATGAGTTTGTTTATTTTTGTATCCGAGAAGGATGGGCATCCGATCTCACTACCCAGGAAAAATCGGGGGGGGGGGGGCGGGGGGGAGGGGGGGGAGGGGGGGAGTATGACATCAGTAGGCACCACTGGTTCTGAAAAAAATTCCCATCTATTATATTCCCTGTACTGGGCGCGAACCCCGTACGTTTAGATCTAGAGGCGGACGCCATATCCCTAAGCCACTCCGAACCTCTGTTACTACCTGTAACTGGGATAAGAAAGAAAGAACGAAATCGCACGTTCATATATTTCTATTAGGAAAACAAATGAAGATATAAATAGTACAAAAAACGTGAATACACTTGAAAGTATGAATAAGTATACACCACACCATAAGGGGCTATCCATAAAAGACGTCCACGGGAGAGGGGGGAGGGAGGGGTATGTAAAAAGTGGACAACTGTGGACATGGGAGGGAGGGAGTATTTAAGTTGAAAGTGGACGTCTAATTCACAAACCACATGGCAACTCTCACTCACATACAAATCTATCAAAAGTAACAAACCCTCTTATCTTCGAAAGCTTCTTACTGTCCAGTTAGACCCAAATAAATGTTCTTCGGGTTTTGTCCCTCTTGCCAGGCCTTCCAATCCTTCTAGACTCAAAATCTCTAATACGAAGAGGTTTTAGCTTCTACGCTCCTGTTCTCTGGAACAAACACCCTTAGTATTTTAACTCTCTGGGAACCGACATTACAATTACAGTATTGTGATTTCATAATTAGATTCTTTTCTATGCGAATTTATGAACAGTAGAGCAGTGGAATTTTTTTATTAACCTCCCATAGCCATTTTCCAAAGTGGCGGATTGTTTTTATTAACAGTTTGCCGTACACTTATTTTTAAATTATTTTTTTGTTTTCCTAAGTCACGGTAGACATGGAATTTTGTTTCAGAAGCTAAAATGACCAAAAACAGGCTTTCAACCTTCAGGTTGCTTGATTATTTTATACCACTAAGGTCGCGACAATAATCATTTTACATTTTAGTATAAATTTAGTTTATTTTTACAACCATTAATAAATTATATTCTGAGTTTAAAGAATCTCGTTGCACTGTTTGTTGCCTGCAATGTGCCAGGCCATAGTGCATACAATGCTGTTGATAGGCATTTGACACCATTATCGCATGACCTATCGGGACTTATTTTGCCATATGATCACTATGGATCGCGCCTTGACTCCAATAGCGAAATTGTAAGCCATTTCAAGAAAGCTGGAGAGACACTTGCTGAAGTTTGGAATCAGTCATTGATGGCTACAGTGTGCATGTCAAGTATGTGGAACCTGAAGTTAGTAGCAATGCAGCTGACCTTCCCATTCCAAGCCAGCAATGGTGGTGCGACCATGTTCAGCAGTCACAATACTACCTTCAAAATGTCAAGTGCAATACTCTCACATGCTGTGGACAGAGACACAAACTACGGTGAGGTATTTCGTAAACGATTCATTCCATCGCCAATGCCATTTTACAGAACACGTTCAGGCGTCAGCAGTTCATCACGTGTAGATATAGCAGTGACACATATGGGTCACTTTTTCACTGAATTGCGTTAGATGGTCTTGAAACACATCATGGAGTTAAAGTCATGCCCTTTGACTTTTACTGCCCCTCAGTGACTGAACAAATTCACAAGCGTGTATGCAGCTCGTGCGGAAAATACTTTCCATCTCATGCAGCTGTCAAAGTGCACAAATCTGTGCATCAGACAGTTACAATTGATCCAGATGACGATGATGTTGGTGATGCAGACATTGAACCAAAGCAACCAGAACAACAAAGTTCTGACACTGGGGTCGTTATTGTACGCAGCCTGTTGACTGGTTGCAGTCTGAATTCACTGCTAAATGAACAGCAGACATTCACATTAATATTGTGGCAGTTAAGAGTTACCCTTCAGAATATTGCTACAGTACACTTTGTTTCAAAAGTTTAAGACATCCCAGAAATAGTAAGATAATCAGTTTTAATAAACAATTAGTTTAAGATTATAATTTATGAAATAATGCTTTCATGATCAAATTTCTTAATTTATTTATAATGTTTTGTCACATAATTGTTTGCCTCATTAATTGTCAAGTCTTTCATTTTTGGTTGACTGTTTTAATATTGAAAATAATTATTGTGTCGGTTTAGGAGGTGTCTTGAACTTAGGAAACCCACTGTATTTTGATGTGCATAGTTTTTGCATATTTAAATTTTTACAAAGCTTTAGTGTTTTTGTTTGTTTGTTACTTAATGTAAGATATTAAGTTAAAACTTGCAGTTGTACGGAACACTGAGATGAGACTTGTATGTTACTATGTAATGTGCAATATTTAGTAACTCGTGTTTCACATAATTAAAGTCAGTTATCTGTATACAAATGATGTATTATATAGAACTAAACTAAGTTTTAAGTATAGGTAGGTGATTAAAAATGTAAGCTTATGTGTTTAATCAATACCATGTGGAGTGGACGTCCACAAAGGGGAGGGGGTAGGGGTCAATCAAAAGTGGACAGAGGCGGACATGGGGGAGGGAAGGGTAAAAAAATGCCAGAATTTTGTGGACGTCTTTTATGGATTGCCCCTAAGGCCGTATATATTTGGACATACGCCGTAATATAACCGACGAAACTTGAGTCTAGGGTGAACAGGACGCGCCTCGCCACACAGGCATAAACTGCTTTCATAAAAATGACCATCACGAAATCAAAAACTCCGCAGTACAATAAAAACACGCCCTACCTGTAACTGGAACATGGAGGGAAAATAAATAAATAGTGACAAATCGTATGGCATTAACGCGACAGGGATTATAAAATGTTTGTGATTATCACGCATTTCTAGTTGCTCGACCACTCACAGCCATAATTGTTGCACGTTCGAAATAATTACTTCTCAGACTGAGGCCGGGCGTTACATTTCCGGTTAGTCTTAATGGTGCTTAAGTGACCAGATGACAATATGAGAAGAGAACTACGTGGTGACTATATCGTCACTCCAAAAACCAACATTGTGACAGCAATAAACATAACTACAGTCGCTTGAAGAGTCAATTACTATTTTTACATTCGTATATTCTCACGTTGTATTTTCTGGATATACAGTATATGTAAGAAACAGATGTCAAAGCAATGGGCAATAACTGCAATGTGACCATTACGTTTAATTTATATATTTTGTAAATTCCCCAGAAAATGAAATAAAATCTAAAATGGCCAATGTTATGTTGTTGTCGTTATTGGTCCAGCAGAGCTTGGGCTCTCGCCCTTCGGCCCAATGCCATGTAGTGATATCTGCACGTTCTCGCAAGTTGTTTCGTTTCTCCTTATCAGGTGTTCCACTTATCTGGCCTCGGAGGAAGGGAGCAATAAACTGACGTTACAATTAAAAAACAATGGAATAGGTAGTCCCGTTGCAGAATTGACGTAGGGTAGTGAAGTGTTAGAGACTGCACCATAATAGGTCCAGCTTTTTCATGATGTGGGGGTGATCAGTTCCCTTCCATGCTACATTTGCCTTCCCTAACTCAAGAAAAGGTACCCAATTATAGCTGGTTAGACTGGAGCATGACGATACTAGGTGTCGGAACCCTATAACTATGTCGCCGGAAAGCCAGCTTAAGTTAATCGGTCGCTCGTCAATAGAGAGCAACAATTGCTGCCCACGATGAGGTTGTGTCCCTCGTGTAGGTCCCGGGAGTCTTTGAAGAGACAAAGACAAAACAAAACTACTGAACCTCAGGAAATCTACAAAGCGATTAATATCAAGTTGTGCATCGGGCTGGAAACTTCATAGTGTTCAAAATATTGCTACATAAACTACAGCTGGAAGAGGATGTGATTGCTTCGTGCAGGCTTCCTGTAGAGGGACCAGCTGCAACGTTGGTTACATGCTCTGTAAGGAACGCATAGGTAAATGATAATAATGATAGTGATGAAAATTGATGGAAGTAGCAATCGGTATGTGCTTCTGATAATAGAAATAATAGTGATCGTGGCTGCTATAATATTAATCCCAATTTGCTAACGGAAATTAAAAAAATAATGTCCCGGTAATAATTACGAAAATAGTAATGATTGTGTGATCATTATAACGGAGATAGAAATAATAATGTAGTAATGAAACCGGATTGATAGAACCACGGAAATAGTACAACAAGGTGACACGTGTAGAACTGATGACAATAACGAAGCTAGTGTCTGTGACACAACAGATGAGACGACAACGCCGGCGATGAATAGGACACACATTGGAATCTCCATGGCGCGCGAGATATAAGGAGACCGAAGAGACCTCGAGGCAGAAATGAAAGGAATTAAGAAAATATGGAAAGATCTTGAGCTGATGGCACGAGACAGGAGGACTTTGCATGCGTTTGTTGAAGGCCTATGCTCCTTGGGAAGCTGAAGGATAATGAAGGAGTGAATTATTTATGACAGAACCAATGATGATCGTATACTGATGAAAACAGAGGTGTGGCAGGGACAATCAAAGGGAAGTAGCCATCGTTTATAAAATAGATGTAAACGAAGAGTAGGGGGTTATATCCCTTATGATTAACTAAAAGGGGTAAAACATGAGTTATGACCTTTAGAATAGTTCCCTCGGGCAAGACGAGAGGAATGTAGAAACTTCGAGTAAGTTTTGATCACGTACTACAGCCAATGATTATAGAACAGTAGGGCGACCGCAGCTGATGTTCAAAGATGTGTGCAAGAGAGATATGAGGGCACTGGACATAAAACCAGCAACGTAGGAGGATGAAGCTGCCGATCGCACCAAGTGGCGATACTATTTACGGCGCCACCTCAGATTGGGCGAAAAGAAGCTCATACAACAAGCCGAGGAGAGGAGAAAACGTCGAAAATCAGGAAAATAAGCAGCTGAGGGCTGTCACCTCAGGAGCGCATTCCCAAAGTCAGTTATGACTGAAGGGGCTATTATTATTATTATTATTAAAGCGGGGAAAACAGGTTTTTAGAATCAGTCTGTACGTAGTTGCTGAACAGTGCAGATCACGAAGTGAGACTTGTGAGTAGACACAGTGAGTTTTTCGACCAGCATGATTATGCTACGAGTGTGTAGAGAACAAATGTGCAACCCCAGTCGCCAGATATTGAAGTCAAGTAATTATTTGAAGAATGAAGATATTTTTCTGATGGAAATTTGTGTAAGAAAATAAATTCATGGACAATGTTACGAAATGAAGTATCTGAGGAAGGTGGTTGAAGTAACAAGAAGAGACATGGTCCGCAACCAGACGATCCGTCAAGGCCTAAAATCCCATCCGCTGCAGACCCAAATAGAACAGTCCCAACTAAGATGGTTTGGCCATGTCTGCAGAATGGGAGAGGATCGGCTACCACGACAAGCATGGGAAACAAAGAGCCAGGGATCCAGACCTCCAGGAAGACCCAGAGTCCGCTGGGAGGACAACATTAGACAATCTTTGAAGGACCGAGGACTAGAATGGAACCAGGCCAGGAAGAAGACAGCTGATAGAATGGTCTGGCGCTCTCTCTTCCAAACCTCTACACCTCACGGTAGAAGGGGAACGACTAAGTAAGTAAGACAATGTTGCGATGTCAAGGTACGTAGGTTTTGCTAATTAAGTGAATCAAGATTTTCGATCGAGTGTGACGAATTGTCCGTCAGTATTTTCCTGAGATAAAGTCATACAGATGACGTTAGAGCAAGAAATAGAACTTACTTGGGAAGTATCTTCACCTTAGCGGTTAGGTTCGAATATTAACCAGGCAAGATTATCATTTTATGCACGATTTATTTCAATTACAGCAACTGATAGAAATAAAGCATGATGCTGAAAGGTAAGTTGTAAGGAGATAAAAGTGACATGACTAGTGAAGATGTTTTCAAAGTTGAAATGGCATTATGTGTTGCAAATAACTTTTGATGCAAGCGAGTAGCTTGAGAAGCTTGTGAAGAGAACCTTTCGTGATATAAATATTTGTTATATGTGTTTGTACACACGACGACGTATTAAACGATATAAACCATAGCAGGCGTTCGCATCACATCTGTCACCAAACTGTCATAAGTACTGTACTGTTGTTGTATGAAGACATGAAGGTGAAGCACATTAATTGGGTGTTGATAGCTGACTAAACATAATGGCTAGAGATCAAACTAACCACTGAGATAGATCACGAACTTCAAGTTACATAGTGACCCCCATTAAGAGGGTTACAGCCAGCGAAATAATGATTATGTGCCAATAACGACAACAATTTTGACAGCTAATGACGACGATATAAGCATGTGACATATCAATCGGTTATAATATTTAAAAAAAATGAAACCTTGTAGTAAAATCCATGTGGATTAAAAGACTCGAAATTGAAGAACAAAGAATAGAACTGCCTAACACCACCAAGCATGTCGTAAAAGGCTAGAAATCTCATGATGTAAAATAAATGGTTACAAAAGCCACCTGTACAAAACAACAACTTGGTTCCTGTACGGAGGCTGTAGCAAAGTGTGCAAAAACACGCTTAGTTAATGGACTAATAGAACGAACAGAGGAAAAATAAACTGTGATGGTTTCGGCAAGAGCCTTGAACTGTATGAAGACAAAACGAACACCGTTTTACAAGGATTAACCCGACGTAGGACATTTTTCTAAGCATTTTCAAAATAGTAGCGGTCACGCACGAGCATTCGTTTATGTTATAGGAGAAAGGCAAGTATGGAAAATTCACAATGGCTAAAGCAAAGTGTCGCAAGTTAGGTAAAGAAATTCTTTTGAACTGGGACTCTGTATCAGTTAATTTGGATAAAAGTTATAGATTTTCACAAAAAGGATATGTAGAAATGGAAATTCAAAAGGAAAGTTGGAAGAAGTATGTATATATTAAGATATTTGCAGTTTTATTTGATTTTCACATCACAGGTCTAGCCTAGTGATGGACTTTATACATTCGTAGTAAATACATGCCATACCCGATTGTAAGTTTAAGTATATGAAACGGAAGCTTCCAGTAGGGGAAGATAAAGGAAATATAAGACAACATGATGGATAAACTTGGTTGAGTGTGTATTGGAACGATTGCTGGGAAAGTTGCACATAATACCCTAAATGACAGAAATCTTTAGGGCTGAAGAGGGACAAAACATTGCTGCTCCCCGAGACGCCCGCGCGCACAGTATATAAGGCGAGAATGCTCAGTTCAAAATTACACACAACTAAAAACCCAGCCATAAGACAAGTAGAGTGCTGTCTATACTACGTCAGTTACCACTTCATGAAGGGCAGACATTCTTCGCAAGTTACAGTCTTAATAAGAGCTTGGAATCGATCCTAGAGGGTGTGTAGGTTTACTATAGATATTTATGTGAATAATATCAATTTTATTTCAGATTTTAGTGTGTTGTGAATGTATCGGACATATTGTTTGTGTGGATATGATTGCTGAAGATTGGAAAACCTAAATTATAACCACTACAGTCCTTGTCAGAACTAAATATAGCCATTATGGTTTGGTCTGGGTCTATAACCTACCAGCAAGACCAGTACTGACTTGGCATGTATGTGAGGAAGGGAAAGGTTGCATCATGTCCATATATTCAGATTGCTTTGATTATTCATGTATTGTTATAATTGAGACAATGTTTGCAGTAGACACCAGTCTGTCTCACTATATCTAAATCATACAAGGCCATGTATCATTTATCATACATGCAGACACCTGATGACACCCTCATCTCATAAACACCATATGATGTAATAGGTCTCCATGACATTGCCTAGCCACTCGATACTCCTTGTTCCAGGTTCTATATTCGAATTTCAAAAACCCTGAAGTCAAGTGGACCTTCGATCCTGCTACCTAAACATAACAGGAGCCCAGAGGTTGAAGTGTTCCATAGCTTTTTCCCCCCTGATTGCTGGGATTGGACTGAAGTATGACTTTCAGAACAACAGTGTTATGTGTCAACCCATATCTGGACAAGTGTTGATTCAAAGCTGAGTTACATAGTGACTATTCCTGTGGCTAATGTGAGACATTCAACGGTCAGATGATGAGAAATTAGGGAATAAAATAAAAGAGACAGACTAGTATAAATAACAACAGTGAGAGAACATTTTGGATTATAAATTAAATTTAAAGATCCCATGGGGACTTTTTCTCTAAGTTTAAACTTATAATTATATTATCAACTTGCTGTAAATACAACACCATAATCACCATCGTCCAACACTCACCCTTCTTTACATAATTAGATAGATATAAATAATAAATTATGAGATTGTACTCAAGTGACTTGTTAAATTTTTAACTGTTTAAGTTGAGTTACTTACTTTTCTCTAATTTTATTATAATATCACATGAGTTACTACAACTAAGGTGGCAAAGTATATTTCTGAAGCCTTAAACTATTGTCTAGCTCAGAGTATTCGCAGCCGTGGCTCACTTGTGATACCAGTGCTCTTCTCTGACACTGGGACTTCATACATTCTGGAGAGAATTCTATTTCTTCTCTAAACACTATCTTCATACGAGAAAAACCTTACGCTATAGAGGCCAACTGTAGTATTGAACCTCTGCTCTGTAGAAGCCAAATGAAAACAGCGAGAAGGTGGAGGCATTAGTAATTGTGAATCTGTTGATAGTGTTAAATGGTAAAAATGAATTCCTATAGCTCACTCATACAGTAAGGAAGTAAAATGTTAGAGGCTTCACTATACAACTTTTCAACCTTATACGTTGGGTGGTGGGTTCTCTTCCTCGCTGCCGTTACTTCTCTAACTCAAGAGCAAAGTTATGTACCCATTTACAGGTGTATAGTGGAGCGTGACGCTACCAGATTTCGCACACGGTTTACTTTGCCTTGAACGTTATAATCACATTGCTGCCACACGACGATCGGAGGTGCATTATAACACGGTTAATATTTGTCTTTATTCACGCTGTTTTATTACAGTTCTTTCGGGAGGGGGGAATTTATTTTTAGTTACCATTAGGCGTGCATCTTGCTTTCCAATAACTCTCATTCCATCAATCTGTCTTTCTCTAGGTCGATTTAACCTGTTGCCACTAATCAGGCCCTGTGTCACAGGGGGGCCTGGCACTTTTGCTCTCACCTCCAGATTTGAAACAAACAATACGGAATGGAGATTATTTCAAAGTAAATATCAGGAATATATGCCATTAGATTGTATTGAAACTAAAAGAATTTTGTTGCAGTGTAAAACTGAGACCACGTTGAAATGTCTAGGTGCAGATTAACTATGATGATCATAGTACAGTCGCGCAATATCTTTTAAATAAGTTCAGCAAACTGCCTGTATACAGCACAATACGATTTATTAACGTGGTCCATTTTGACATTGCAGTTCCAAATTTACAAAACAATATAATCCAAATCGACATTCAGTCCATAGGGCCAACTTCACTTTTCCATTATTTATGTGTGTCCGTTAACAATTCGAAGTCATGGTACATCTGACAAATACAATAACGACCGTCGCAGTTCAGTCAATGATTTGGCTTCCTTTATAATTACAGTCACTACTCTCTTTGAATTCCACGAATAATCATATATAAATCCCAGCAACTGAGGCTTTCACATGATCGAATATAATTCCGGACACATGCGGACATAATGGACGCATTGTGGTGTGCAAAAAGAGGTGTGACAAATATATTTGTATTAGCTGTACATTGACATAAAACGTGGTACAACCAAACTATAATCAGAATAGTCCAAATCGGGTCCCGCAATCAAACAGGCCGAAGCTGTGGCTAGCTGTACGTCTGTCTGTTTTCAAGATCTTCATGTCAGCAGTAATGTCTGTTTTGTCGTCCATTTTGTCATACCCTGCACCCATTTATCAGTAGCTCTCCGTGTGTCTACATGTCTCTCCGGGTGTTAGATTAGCCATCTATTCTCACTTCATTTAGCAAAGTTACCACTCCCAACCGCAAGAACACAAATATCTATATCTGCTGAGAGGTGAGCTTGGCGCGTGAAACTGGATTTTTTCTATAACTTGAGTTCCATGTACCGAAGTGCACCAGGATATAATGTAACGCGCAGTGCTAGTGTAGTAAAGCTCAATTGCATGAAGTAGTTACTTAGAGTCTGTTCTTAAGCCGGGGACCGAAGTGGACATGTGGATTCTGTGACATCATGTAGACCTATGTATTTGGTATAATTTGTTGATGGATCGTATTTATGAAATAGAGGATTTCTTGCTTGGAGAGTCTATTGCTTATTGGAAGATGTTTTCATCTTTTAACTAAACGTGTCCACGCTGAGTTTGTTCAGCAGTGTTGAAATGTGACACAGAAATCAGTCCACCATTGATGCTGAAATACTGTGTATTGAAAGAATGACATGTTGTTAGAGTACAATCACTGGGAGTGACAGAGTTCAGGTTTGAGTTGTTTTGATTTGGTTTTAAGGACCATCTTCATTGCACACGGACAACTCCATCAGTGCTCCGATCTCCTCCCTCAAATCACACAATGAGGATCTCTGCACAGTGCACAAACTCCGTAGTATCGGCGAGGATCCCAATGTGTGTATACAGGAATCAAACATTCTATGCATTTTGGTTGTTGGTAGGTTTCCTAATTTTTAAATGTTGTCAGGGTAGCGGTCGCTTGGCCTACTCTTTGCAATTTTCAACTGTCGGAGGATTTTTAATGTTCGCAACTTGCACACGGGACCTCCTAATTTTTTCGCCCTTATCCGAGAAGGCTATGCATCCGATCTCCCTATCCAGGAGATCAGGTGGGCGTCTATTGATTATTCGAAATAAGAATGTTATGGGGTTGGAGTAAGTAAGACGTATGGCGTCCGCCTCCAATTCTTAAGGTACAGGGAATATATTGATGGAAATGTTTTTAAGAACCAATAGTTCCTAATGATATCAGACTTCAGACATGACTGATTCAAATTACTATCAATGTTTGAATTGTCTATGAATATAATGTGGTTTGGATCGACACTGTCAATCTGGTTGAGTAAGCCACTTCTAGTCATATGATATGACGATGGGTATGATGTTCCCTTGAGCTGAAAGCCTTAAATTTGTTGTTCTCCTAGTGTTCTTATCGGCGTGTTGTTTCTTCTTCTGCTTGTTGTGAGAGCTCCTTTTCGCCCACTACTAGGTCGCCCGGTAAGGAGCATCTTCACTTGGTGCTTTGTCCTCTCAGGTAGCTGGAGTTATGTCCAGAGCCGTCATGTATATCTTGCACACATCTTTGAACCCCAGTCGCCCGGATGTTCATTTGCCATCTGCCAGTTGACCGTAGAAAATATCTTTGGGAATGTGACCATCTTGGATGCTGCGGACATGGCCAAACCAGCTTAATCTGCGTAGTCTAAACAGTGTATGCATGCTTTGAAGGCCAGCATGTGACAGTACCTCGACATTTGTCACTTTGTCACTTTGCTCTAATACCAGATCTTCTACTGTTGTAGGTGCATAGTCGTAATTGATCCGGCTTCATTCTTATGACATGGTCAAGAGATAAACCCTCTCCCCACAAAAGTAGAGAAGATAGAGAAGAAACCGCCTCGCTTTATGGTGAGCGTACTGTCACTATATTAGTAATGTATGTGTTGTATCAGGATCTTTGACTCGAGCGAATCTACGATTTCGCTTGTCAGACTGGTCAAATGTTCAACTGTGTGTTCACTGTTAATCCTCTGCGCTCCTTTATGTGTCTCGAGAGTAGGACATGAATACTTGTACAGTGTGTTCCGACTTCTCTCTCCACTAGAAGTCGAGACATCATAGACTAGATAGTAATGTACTGCAACCACAGTACAGTGAGACTCACCAGCAGCATCTAAATTGCTTGACCTAATCATACCCGCGCCATGCGCCGCCGATATATACTCAGAGTAGCCTCTGTCTAGATCTGTGTACTTTAATATTTACTAGTACGGGAATCAGTGTGTCGTTACTGCGATGAGGCTCGGAAGATAGTTTCGCCTGCTATTTTGAAAATGAATGGTATTTTCCCAAAATCAGTGTTGATACTTGAGAGTACTCATCAGAATCCTCTGTGTGTCTCGCTGCACGCTGTGTGTCTGACGATGTCTTCGTGCTGAAGTTCTCGCAGCCTGCAAATAAGACAAGTAATAACACAGTGTGTTTGGTTAGTATTCTCAAAACGTTATAAGTGTCTGATTACAATTATTTGTTAAAAGATATCAGCTACCACTGTATTTCGAAGCTGACAAAATGAGAGATACAGTGTAAAGTGATGTAGATGCCAGAATTGACAGAGACAGATAGCCTCGTGTCGTAGGTTACGCTTATAGTATGTGTAGTTGCTGTATGGAGATATTGTAATCACTAAAATAAAGTCAGAGACAAGGTGTTACTCATAGCTAATACTTGACTATCTCAACGTACAGTGAATGAAGCTCTTCTTGTCTCGGTAGCTGGTCTGTGTTGATGAAGTATCGGTTTACAGGACGTAGTGCTGCCGTCATATAGAGCATCGATTTATCAAAATTGGCGTTCATCATCTCCACTGACCGCTCGACCCCCTCTTAATACAACCAATGGAGGTGTATCCGAGAGTACAGCAGTAATGTACGAATTACGCTGCGCTGTAAGCACTCACGACACGGATGCCCAATTGGGTGTCATTGGAGATCTTTCAGAATGTCATTTATTCTGATTAAAATATTGGTTTTGGGTGGGTAAGGTACTTGTACCTGTATTCGTCTGTTGTGTCTCTTGCTTGTTGAATATTATTAACTACGCGCCACTCATCAGATCCCGACATCACCAACCAATAGTATGTACTCACACTCTGCAATTAAACGAACACAACATGCCATACACACCATAGAGAGAGAGATCCTACTCAGGATCTAATAAATCATATTCACAAGGCTTGCCTCTGCCGGTCACTGGACCCAGCGAGTCCCGGGTTCCCTTCCCCCTTTGTTCAGCCCCCCCAAACTGGGGTTTTTTGGCTTATAAGTTAACTTTGCAGATTGAAGATTCAAAGAGTATGGTTAAGTTCAACGTACGAAAGCAATCAAATGGGTTTGGGCTTGTGTTGTTTTTTTTGTTTCTCGTGGTCGCGTGGCGTCCTCTGATCATGTGGAGTTGGGAGAACCGGTTCTCTGATATTTTCGGGAGTTTTCCTATTTGTACCTGTACGCTTGAATTGGTGTCCTCTCGCCATTTCTGGCCAGATAACTCGCCTGTCTTTCGCCCGGAGAGTACCCCATTAGAGTGCGGTCGGATCAGGGTTGATGTTTGGGTAGGGGGGGCGGTGGGGGAGTGAAACCACGGCAGAGCGTTAGGGGTGGGGAGTGTTGGTTGGTTCAGGTATTTTCTTCCCCGTAATGGTCGTACGACTCTACTTAAAATTCCTCGCCTCAGCGGCTCGATATTTAATCCAGTTCGAATGCCCGGTAGAGGACAACTTTCAAATGTTCTCGCCCGGCTTGGATACCAGGCATCACCAAATCGCCAGCGCTGTGTCGCGGGTTCCCGCCGTAACCCCGTCCCCCCTACTACAGCGCCGGCTCCAAATTGTTACATATCTGACTTCTTCTTCCACTTTCTAGTCTCCCCTTACCCGAGCATCAGAGGCTATCCACTGCGCAGATGGTTTCTTTGCAGAAAGCCTAACACCACAAGCATTTCACACAATGCCTCCTACAATCAGTAGTCACTAGTGGGCTGTTGTTTTTAAATGGTTGATGATGTCAACCCAATGCACACACACCTAACGTTAGTTAGCCACTGATTCGAATTACACGGACGGTATGTAATTATATTCTCTCTATTCTTCAGAGACTCTCCAAGAACAAGACGGTTCACATGTAGTGGATGTACTCAGTCATCGTTTTATTTATTTATCGCGATCGTTTCTGTGCACATTTTTTTCACAGCACTTGTCACCTTTTTTTCGTTTGCATAGTAAAACTCGTGTTGTCACTGGGTATGACAATTTTTGCTGGGCGGGAGGGCAATGGTGAAGTCAATTGGCATGTGGGCGAAACCAAGGGTAGGTGGGCCATGACTGGGGGGGAGACATTCGGTGGGTGATGGTGTGGTTGGGCCTGAATGGTTTATGGGAGGTATAGGATTTTGGAATGGGATTTGGGGATTGGAGGGTAAGAGTGAATGACGGGTCGGGGTAGAGTGGGGTGATTTTGGGCGGGCGGAAAGGGGGAGATTAGGGGTGGAACTGAGGACAGCCGGAATGGTGGGAGGCGGATGCGGGGGAGGCATGACGAAGTGTGATATTGGAGGGGATGATGTTCGGAGAAGAAATGAGAAGTTGTGACTTGGAAAGGGGGAGGTCTTGGAGGACAGGAAGGTGGGGGAAGAAGAAGAGGGAAGATTGGGAGGAAGTTTGCGTACTGGGTAGCACCAAGATGGGGGAGTGTGGGGGCAAGGGGGGTTGTAGAAGGGGGTTTATGGGGGGAGGCTGAAAGGTGATGGGGGGCAATGAGATGGGGGGTGAGCAAGGGGAGATTAGGGAAATTAGGCGGGAGGGGAATTGCAGGTAGGAGGGGGATGCAGGGATAGGAGCGGGGAAAAGTGGAAATGGGGATAGCGGAGGGGGGAAGATGGGTGGATGTTAGGAGATGTAGGAACTGGTGGGGGAAGAGGAGAGGGAGGGTTAGGGGGAGATGGGTAAGAGTAGGAGGCGAGGAGGGCGTGGATGTGGGGGGAAGAGGAGGAGGATAGGGCGATGAGTGTGAGGAGGCACTGGGATCGGAGCTTCACCACGTCTTCTTTTTGTTTCCTAAACACATCTAACCTCTTATGTATTCTTGTTACGGTGAACACAAATAATCCACTTTAATCAAATGTATAAACTCAACCAATTTTTTTTCTATCTCCAGTTCTTTCACAAATTAAAATCTCCTGGACCTGTCGATCTATTCTTTTTTCGTGTCCTAAATCTTAATATCAACCTGAAAGAACCACCGTATTCTTATCTGGGACGGATCTTGAAATCTACTAAAGCGCTTTGATGCAATCATTCACTCCATTAAGTTCGTTCAAACCCGCCCATATTTCAATTGATTTTTCTAATCAATTTAGTTTTATTGAAAGTATTCATCATGTGCCAAGTGGGAAATTACTAAATTCACTTATTAGCACGAGAATATTACTCTCTTTCATAAAGTTCTAAGGGAAAGCAGTCTTTAATTTTTCACCTGAACTTAATAATTACATAAGTTCAAATATTTAAGACATCATTGTTACCATTTGTGTCGTCCAGAGAATCACTTGGAAATGAAAGCGAATGAGCCATTTTGGACGTCCCAAACTGAAGTTCATTACCCAGCTAATTAAGAAACAAAATATGAAGATATGAAAAATGCTTGAATTGTCATCTCAAGGGGCGGCTGTACAGATCCGTTTAAGTGAAAAAAAAAACGCGACCCCCGTTGACCCACTTACCCTAAAACCAACCCTGAATATAGATAAAACCCCCCCCCCCCCCCCCCCCCCCCCCCCCCCCCCACACCA